>CANSZD010001284.1:0-180393 GCA_947648045.1 Beta corolliflora
AAAGAAAGATGCATCTTGTTGGAATGAGTAGCACGCTAAATCCCTTTAAAGCAATCATGAGGGGTATTACATACACCCCCACTTGAGAACAGCAACGCCCTCGTTGCGCCTGAGGACTCCACATATTCGGCCACAACGACTGTGGGTCGCCCTGACTGAAAGCGATCGCCGGGAGACTCCGGATATTCGGCTCGACGAACTCGGGTCGCTCCTTATGACGATGCGGCCCCGAGAATCCTCCCCCCACTAGGCGTATGAGGACTCCTAATATTCGGCTCGATGCCTTAGGGTCGCCCCAACACGCGGTCGTAGGGTTGCTCGATACCATATGTAACACCCGACCCATCCGGAGTCGAGTATATCGTCACCATGCGCATCCGGTGGCCAACAATCGTCCTCAATAACCAACACAAGTTCTTGGGCGCATTTTGTCCTCACTCATGCGCACCCCCGAGAAACTTCCCAGGAGGTCACCCATCCTCGGACTACTCCCGCCCAAGCACGCTTAACGCGTAGAGAAACTAAAGAAATGAGCTCCCTAAAAGAAAGATGCATCTTGTTGGAATGAGTAGCCTGCTAAATCCCTTTAAAGCAATCATGAGGGGTATTACATAACTGTAACACCCCAGAATTTCAAAGCGGAAAAGAAAGAAATAATACTTCCTCCGTTCTGTTTTAAATGAAACGTCTGCTTTTTCACGCAACCCAACGCGCTTCTTTAATCATTAATATCTTTAGTTGTGCATACGTAAAAAATATAAAAAAGTTATAATTTGATAGTATGCATTGAGACGAATCTAACAAGATCCCACTTGACTATGTTTTTCTTTATATAATGGCGATAAATTGGAGTCACAATTGATCAATGAATAGTGTCATTTCACCCAATGTTTCATTTAAAACAGAACGGAGGAAGTAATAGTATTAATAGGACGATGGCGGAAACATCGTCTTCCGGGAATGTCACTACTACAAGAAATGCGTTTAAATAACTAAGTGATAAAACCAACATAAATAAATAGTATAAATAATTTAAATTAATTAGAGTCATATCTAAAAGAGAAAACTGACTCTCAAACTAATTAAAAGTCTAGGCCTAAAACAACTATCATTTCAATGCTCACAACTCAACCCGAACCCAAAACCAAAGAAGATTCCCATCAACATAACCTGCAAAATATATAACAACAATCCACAATCACTGGGGAGTAACTAGCAGTTCTCCCAGAACAAAAGAAATCAAAGCATGATTCAGACATAGATTAATAAGAAAGGAAATAATAAAGTCAAGTCAACTACGATATGCATCCACTTCCATATAACTCACGAATAACGCAAGTGAATAATAAATAGCAAGTGAGTTGGATAAAAATAAATAAATCATCTCAAAAGTACTTTTATAAAAATAGAAGTATAGGTAAAAACAAGTTATTGAGTCAGAAACCGAACGCCAGTGAATCGCAATTCACTTCCTAAGGTTTGTCAGATCGCAATCTCCAGGTCAGTCTATGGGCTTACGTTCCCCACTGCCTGTGTCTAAGAATGGCCAAACTCCCGATGCAGGGTAGAACGCGCAGAACTCCATGACCTCTCGGACGACAACAATTAACCCAGGTGTACCCCTAGTTCGCAAACCAGGTGGTTGACATGTTCTTCACCGGGGACTACATCTATCCCACCGAATATTCTTATCTCAAAAATAAAATCATAAATATCATCAAAGTATCATTCATCTTAAAATATTCATCAAAAAAGGATGCCACCCGGCCTTATACCCATAATTTATCAAAACAACTCTTCGTAATTCCTCAAAAATAATAACTTACAAACTTTCAACAAATGTCTCCCACAATAAACACTTGAACATCTCTAAACATCAACAATGATATTAAACTAGTTTTTACAGCACCAACAATTCAATCAAAAATACATCACCAATTAACTCCAAGGCTAATTCAATAAAAGAGTAGTAACAATTAATCATTTTTCTCATAAATCAAACATAAACATAATGATACCCAATAATGCTTACTGCAACCTACTGAACATCAGCAACCAAGAACATAATAGATTACAAATTATTTCTGACTAACAAGCTCTCAAATAATTTAAAAGAGTATCCTCAATTTCACAACAAAAAACCCAATAATAATTATTAAACTAATAAGTTCGATCAGTAAAATCACGGAAAAATTATTATACGACCATAATGGCTCTACTGACATGGTACAAATTATATTTCTAATTTTCGGACTCTAAAAGTATTTTTAAACGTTAATTTACAGAATACTCAATAAAGCCAATATATAATTAAAAATAAAAATAAACGTCCAAAAATTACCTAACATGCATAAGCTCACGAAAATACATAATCTACAAAGAAATGAATTTTTCGGTTTCCAGAAATAATTTTCATGATTTATATACTGACAGAAACGATAATGCAAAAACAGATAAATCAATTAAATAAACAGGTAAACAGTAGGAAAAAATTATTCCAAGGCATGAAATACATACTACACATGTAAAGTGATTCACGAAAAATAATTTCAGCAATTTTAACATTCGTTCAATAATTATTTTGCAATTAAGCCAAAAACGCACAAAATACCAAATAAATTGAATAAATACTAAAAATCAGACGAAAATTATTTTTCTTTATACAATATTCACACAGCATGCATCAAGCATATTCATGTCAAATTTCGTCAATAATTTCATTGAAAAAGTATTTTAAATAATTCCTAGCGTAATAATCTAATACCGAAAAATACTCTAATCTCTATCGTTCTAAGATAACTACTAGTTACCTGGAACGTCGGGAGGAGAGCCGAGTCTAAATATATTTGAAAAATATACGTGCAATCCAATTCCTCCACGAACGAAAATTGTAGCAATAAGTCACTGGGCGTTTTCTTCTTGAACGTTGACAAATCTCATTTCGTGCAGTTCTGTTCCGACCATGATTCCCGGCTAACTAAAGCTCCGATTCACAATCTCTCCGGTCAAAGTTAAGAACAAGATGTTGTAAACGTTTTGTCCAAATTTGAAGACGATCCAACGGTTAGATCTCCGGCTACGGTTATTTTGGTAAAGGTGTGACAGGAAAAACCGGGTTGAACCTTTCTATTCTTTTCCTCTTCCTTTTCTTTCTTTCTTTTCTTGAAAACGGTGAGGGTTAAATGAGAATGATGCTGAACTTCTTCTAATAAAAATCAGAATTTTATGGCAAGGAAAAAATGAAGGGTTTAGGAGAAATGATTAGGGGGGTTATGGGGTTACAAACTACCAAGAGTCATCAATTAAAAGAAATGAAAAAAAAGAAGAGAAACTTCTTCCTTCTCCCTCCCCATAGCCGGCTGTCCAAGCCCAAGTACACCAAGATGATTTCGGCTCAAGTCATCAAAGGTCCACACATCAAAAGTCCGTCACGCGATAAATCGATAAATTCCTAAATCGCGCCTAAACTTTGAAAATACTTAATAATGAAAATAATTCTAATAAATGATATTATAAAAATAATATAATGCACACATTAGCACGCCATATAATAAAATAATAATTCGACTCCCAAGATTATAAAGAATAAAAATCATTAATTTAGAGAAAATAATAGTTTTAAGGAAAACTTTTGCGAAAAATTAGGAGCAAAATTATGGGTTGTTACAAAAGCTACCAAATATGGCTTGCGCAAATCTAAAATCAACTATTGATTCATTCTGTAAATCATCAGGGTAATTGGTCAATTTCCATAAATCTTCAATCATCTTCTCTAAAAGAGTAGCACCGGCAAGAAAAATGACATTAGCTAGCAAATTCAATATGTTACCCAATTCAAACTTGGGGCGCTATCTAGGGATCTATTTCAGCTCCTTCAAACCAACAACAACGACCTTCAAACATATTATTCAAAAGGCTGAGCAACGGATACATAATTGGGGGACATGATTCATCTCCAAAGCAGGCAGGCACACCCTTATTCAAAGTAATTTAGAGGCCCTTCCTACCTATGTTTGCTCTTCCTCTTTGCTCCCTCATTCCATTGCCAATTCTATTGATAGTATGCACAAGAAATTTTTTTGGAGGCAACAAAAGGATAAAAATGCTATTCCATTAATTTCATGGGAAAAGATTTGTAAGCCAAAATCCAAAGGTGGCCTTGGTCTCAGAAAGACTATGGCCCTCAACAAAGCCTTCATAGCAAAGCTTGGTTGGAAAATCTTAATTGATAATGATAACTTATAGGTTAATATAATGAGACAAAAATATTTATCCAATACCACCTTCTTCCAATGCAAACCAAAAGCTACTGATTCCCAGATCTGGAAACATATTCTTGCACAAAGAAATATTATTAGGAAAGGAATTCGATGAAAAATTAGAAATGGAAATTCCATCTCATTTTGGTTTGATAACTGGATCACACACTCTCCTCTAATAGAGATCCTCAATATTCCACTTCCACTAGTGGAAAAAACGCTATATGTCGCAACACAATCGTTGCGGTCCTTAAGAGAACCGAATCGGTAAATCCTCAAAATTTTGGATGGAAAACATGGGAACACAACCGCTGCGCTCTGGTTTTCTATTAACCGCTCCGGTTCCCTTAACCGCAACTGTTAATCAGCCTCTAAATTGTTTCCTTTAGCGAACACTCATAGGACCCCCGCCACTTTTCTTCTCTCTCCTCATAATCCCTCCTCACTCCTCTCTCTCCTCACTCAACCCTAATCCCTCCTCTCTCTCCTCTTTAAATCTGCTCCTCCCTCCTCCCTCTCAAACCACCGCAACAACGCACAGATATAGAATCTCCTTAACTTTGTTTAATGCGAAAAAAACCCAGTTGTTTCTAATCATCCTTTTTCCGTTGTAATTTTGCAGCGGTATCAATGGCGGGAGGAAATTTGCACAAAGTGATGTCGTATGACGTTAATGAACTCGTCGTTAGTGGTCTTGCTAACAGGTATCCATTTTCTCTCCTCCCTATTTATTTTTGTGCATATGTTCTCTTGCATCAATTTATGTGCTAATTTCAGACTTCTCAGCTTCCACCGTCGAGGCAGGCGCTCTTCGACACCAACATCCAAGTATTTCCGCCAACAACGCCCATCCAGATCTTCAGTACCTTCTCTCTTCAATTTGTCGAGCTTGGGGTCTAAGAATTTTTGTTTAATTTAATTATGAATCAGTTGGTATTTTAGATCTAGGGTTTGATATTCATTTATCTTCAATTTGTATTTTAGATCTTAGGGTCTCTCTTCAATTTGTCGAGCTTCGAGGCAGGCGCTCTTTAATTCTCTCTTTAATTTAAGTTCAGAATCAAGATGTATGATTTTCGTTTTTTGGTTAAGCTGATGATGCTTCCGATAACAGGTATAATTTCATTGATTCGACTGTCAATTTCTCGATTTTGGCATTACAAGATCAATGTGGGACTTACAAGAAACTTTAGGTTGGATCAATTACCATCATAGGGAAACATCCTTACTGGACACTATTCAATCTCTCAGAAACAGGAAACATAGTTTAACCAAATTTATCTTCCTTCTTTGGTTTCTTTGAAAAGAGCGGAATGATATCATTTTCAATGACGCTTCTTTCAATAAATTCAGGATCCTTCATAAAGCCAAATTCCTTTTTCAGGAATGGTCTATTTGCACAAAGCTTGATTCTTGTCAACTCGCAGGTACACCATTCTCATCCTCCTCCACTCACTCCTATTCGGCCCAACAACCTTCTTCAATCTTTGTTGCCTGGTCTCCACCACCTTCATCCACTTTCAAACTCAATTTTGATGGTTCCGTTTTAAAAAATTCAGCCGCAGCAGGAGTCATTATCCCCAACGACAGTGAAGACCTCATTCATGCCGCAACCTTCAATTTAGGCACTGCACCCGTTTTCGTTGCTGAAGCTACAACTCTTCACAAAGGATTACTCCTAGCTCTTCACAACCAAATTGAATATCTACACATCGAGGGCGACAACTTATTAGTAATAAATGCAGTCAAGAATATGTGGCAAGCTCCATGGCAAATACATCTCATTATTGAAGACATAAAAGCACTCCTACGTCAATTCAAGTCCTATACTATTTCTCACATTTATCGTGAAGCAAACAAAGCAGCGGACTGGATAGCCAATGTCGGTCACCTAGTTAGTTCTGATTTCTATTTTTGTCAAGTCTCTTCTTCGCCTTTAAATACAATCCTTGTAAACGATAGTTTAGGAGTTCCCCTCATGAGGAGGGTCTCCTAGACATCTTTTCATCTTACCTTTATAAAAAAAAAATATTAATCGTTTGCGTTCTTAATATTGTTTGTGTACGTATGGATTTTAAATACGTAGTAAGTTTTCTTTGTCCATATAATATATATTGTTATACTATATATTGTTCATGAACGTAGTAAGTAATAATTTGTAGTTTTTGAAGAAATGAATTGATATACTTGTGGGTGGTTATGAGATGAAGAAACCCAATTAAGATCTTTGTAGAAAATCTGTGGAAAAAGAGAGAGAAAGTTCAGTTAAAGGGAGGAGATAGAATTTGTAGTTTGTTTCCTTGAAAAACTGAAGTTTGATTCTTTACAAAAAATTGTAATTTGTTTTCCTCAAAACTGAATTTCTACCAGTTTCTTAATCGTGTCTTCAAGTATCACATTGTCACCGAGAAGTTTTCTTATTCCATGCAAGGATTGGATTTTGCTATTTGGAGATACTTAATAATTGTAAAAAACGAATTTTGATTCCGTTAAGAAATTGTATTTTGATTCATCATTAAAAGTGTTCTGGTTCTCTTAAATATTGTATTTTGATTCACCATTAAGAAAATATGAATTTTTTTTCCCATCATTAAAAGTGAATTGTTAGAAAATAAGAGTACACTGTGTTTAGTTCTTTTGAAAACATTGCTTTTTTTAGTTCCTTCTTTATTTCTTTTAAATATGCGTATGTCTTGTTTCATCTCTTCTTTTGTTTCTTGCAAGGCCACACTATAATAACTGATTTATTGGGCAAAAAAGTATATTGAAATGGAAAAAAGTGCGTAATTTGAATAGGTAGGCAAAGATTCAAGTATTTATCAAACCGACTTCATTTATATTTGGAGGGACCATATCATATGGCTAGTATAAGAAGTAAGAATTACCTTTTGGACTTTTGGTTGTGATTTCTCTTACTCCTTTTGGTTTGATTTTTGCTCCTCTTGGTTGATTACACTGTATTACGAATACACTAATAAATCTCTATTATAAGAATTATGTTTCAGATGAAGAGCAAAGCATAATATGATATAAGTATTACCTTTTGAATGTGATTTCATTTGTTACACTAAGCTTGGTTAATTTCCTACTCCTCTTGGTTTGCTTCAATTACGCTGAAATTAAAGCAAACCAAATAAATAAATGTATGATAACAATGAAAAATATTATGAAGAACAAAGCATTATATAAATGAAGTACCTTATTCTTGGCTTTTGAAAAGGGAATTCTATTTGATATTTTTGTGTTTTTATTTGCAGTTAATGGAGGGGAGGAGATGGAGATGGAGGGTGAAGAAATGGAGAACTCAGAAACTTTGGAGCGTTTAACCACATAGCGCATATTGGCAGTTATTCATGGGATTTTCCCCCATAAATAAGGGATTTGTAATACGGTTTTGAATTTTGATATTTGAGAAGTTACTGACTTGTGTTTCTCTTATGTTGTTTTGGCCTTTTTTTTTAATGAATTAGTTACTTGTACCCATCTCCTTTTTTTTCTTTTTTCTATTTTTAGTGTCCTACCCCTCTTCACATATAGAATAGAGATAAATACTAAAATCTACTTAGGTTGTATGAGCTAAATATTAAGTCGTGATTTTCCTTTTTTTCTATATTTAAATTTTCTATTTTTACATCGTGTTTAGTGAGGTATATACATTATGACAAGTAGTTACAATTTTTTTGAATTAATCTTGATGTTTTATAATGAAATAAAAAAAAGTTGATTGAGAATTAGAAAATAACTAAGGTAAACTAATAAAATCGCAATTACTCAAACTATCATTATAAAAGTGTACATGGGTAAACACACTAAGACTTTTAGAAGGAGATTAGGCTTTATGATATGTATTTGTTTTGAATTCTGAAGATGTGAGAGTGTAGTAGATTTTGGATCCTTATCTACCCCTCTTTTCGATCCTACACACATTATATTTTGACACTATTCACATATTACAATTTAAACATTGTTGTGCTTTATACGTAAGAAAAATATAGTCATATAAAATGTCGTTTGATTCATCTCAGCATATATTTTCAAGATGTCAATTTTTTTATATATACTTATTTGTAATTGCAGATATTAATGGTCAAATACTACATTGACAAATGTAAAAGTCAAATTATAAAAATTTAATAGAAATAAAGGTAGTATTTTCTAAACTAACTACCGTTTGGTTAGTGGTAATAAATAGTGGTAATGGTAATGAAATTAGTGTCAATTGGTAAAGAAGTTCTTCACCCCCACTATGTGGGAATTGAAACTTTATCACAAAACACGTGTGTTCCCTTTATAAATTTTCATTACCACCCAATACCACCTTCCCGGCGGTAATGGACAGAGTAATGAGATTTTAGGAAGAAAATGGATATCTTGGGATGAAGAAGCATACCATAGGTAATGATATTGGATTTCTAATACAAATTTACACTATAATGCATTACCTTTCCCACCATTTATGGTCTCTTACCAAACGGACCGTAAAGGTCATGAGTTTGAGACCTATAAATTGTAATGGCAATATTTATTTAATGACAAGTTGATATGGAAGAAGAGAGCCACTTAAAATTGTATTGACATCACTTATAACATATAGATGTCTGGATTTAAAGTATTATAGAATTTACAATTTCAACTAATAATCATGGTTGTTTATCTTTTTAAGTACTATTATCCCACATGATATGAGCATGAAAACAAAATTTTCATACACTCTTTTGTCTTAACATGTAATGCCATCATCAAAATGTCATTCCCCCTCAATTATTGATTTACAAACCTTATTGGGAAGTTGTAGAAGGACCACCCACCATCCTCAACCACAACCCAAAACCCCCAAAAACCATTAAACTCTCCTCCACTTTCCTTTTCCCCTTTCTCTCAAATTCCCATCATCCCTGTCTTATCTTCAACCTTTTTGCTAAACCTTTTAATTTGCATCTCATTAAGAAAAATGATGTCATCTGTAAGCTTCATTGTTATGCTACTAATAATGATCATCATACCCACCATACTTTACAGCTTCTTCTTCCTCATCAACTGCCCACCAAGCCCTTTTGAGCTCCTACGACGTCGTCGAAATCGGTCCACCGACGTCGAAATTTTTGATCCAAGGAGCTCTAAAATGGTTGATGAAGATGATGATGATAATAAAAGTAACAAGAATAAGAACAATATAGAGTTAGTTATTGCTTCAATATCTAAGTTAGGGAAAGATGCTGAGTGCCCTGTTTGTTTATCTATATTTATAGAAGGAGAGGAGTTAAGGCAACTCAATATTTGCAATCATTTGTTTCATAGGTATTGTATTGATAAGTGGCTTTCTACCCATTGCAACTGCCCTGTTTGCCGAGCTTTTGTTGGCAATCACTCTAAACCAATCAAGGAGAGAGAACATACTCGTGTTTTGGCATCGAGGGAAGTTGATAGGCATGATCATTGGCAAGGATTGCCTGATTCAGCTGGTTTGGTTTGAAACATTTTTTGTTGGCTTTTGTTGATGGTTGGTGAAAATAGTTAGATTTGATTTTGGATCTTGTTTTAGGGTGTGAAAACACAAATTCTATTGTACGCTCAAGTGTACCTAAAGGAAGGTACATATGATTCTTGTTTTTATAAGTAGCGCGTGTATAACATACGCCTCTACTTGCGTTACATGCTGTATTAAACAAATGTATGCTCCCGATTGTATAATAGGCACTCTGTACATAGGAGATGTGTATACTTTATAGTAACTTTTTTCTTTCTAGTAGTAACTAGTAAGTAGTATATGATTAGATTATTATAGGGTTTTCACTATTGAAGTGTACCAATTGCATTTTCTTGTAGTTTGACATGAGTCTTTGATGTTATAGGCATCTATAAGCTAATCTTGATTTTAACAATATTGCTGAAATTTAAGAAACTCTAGATTTAACCTTCATAATGGAGTCACTATATTCTTCATCATATTTTTACACAAGTTGGAGATGACAGAGGACACTACTTAATAAGTGTTCGAGTGAAGATCAAATCAGAGCTAGAAGCTTTAATTTGGTGTGGGCACACAAATTTGTTTGTTTCTCAAACAGAATTTTGTGAGCTTGTTTCATTTCGTTGTGTTTACATCCTTGCTTTAATATTCTTCATGAGTGCTTATTTTCTTCTTACAACAATTTTTATTCTTGGATTATTCTTGGTCATTCTTTTTAGGTATAAGTTCATGTGTCTCAAACCTCTCACCTTAAAATGCCATACTATATACTTCCTCCGTTCCAAAATAAGTGAAACACTTCTCTCATTTATGTGAGAGCTTTTTGACACAAGTGTTTCACTTATTTTGGAACGAAGGAAGTATGAAAGTGATATGTTTAGGATTTGAAAAGGCGAACACAATGAGCACCCTGACTCCGTTGAATGATCGGTTTCAAGTTAGTGGCTCCGAAATACTAGTACATACCAAATTCCAAAATTCCATGTTCAATCTTGAACAATTTCTCGTTCATATATGTTAGTAAAAAATGCAATTTTAGAGGACCTAGGGTTTGCTAAGTAACTTCAAATGAACAATAAATGCAAAGTTCAAAACTTTAAATGAGAAGTAAAATCAATAAAAAGAGACAAAGAATTAACGTGGTTCGGTCAACCTTGACCCACATCCACAAAGTAAGAACCTTGGAGCTTTCTTTAGCCTCTCTAATGAAGGAATTACAATGGAGAAAAGAGTGAGGATGAGAGAGAGATAATTCTATTTGCGGGCTAATTTGAATCTTAGGGTTTTCAAATGACTTTGAGAAGCCTTATATACGACTTCATAAAGCTCACAAAGGGACACAATACAAAACCAAATAAATCCGGACAAAATCTCGCAAACACAATAATAGGGCCAAATCGCCCTCACGCCTGGGCTACACCCGTGCCCGCCTGGGGCACAAAATCTGGAAGTTCCTGCCTACGATTGTCCGTGTAAGCTCGGGACAGGGGGTTTCCCCCGCCCGGGTGGCTGAAACTAGAAAATTAAGCTGGCCAAGATCAAGTGATGCGTGCCGCGCACACGCCGCAGTGCTCCACCTCTTCATTTCTCTCCTTCTTCCTCAAGAAATCCAAGACACCATATCTCTATTATATAAGCCAAGGGATGAGGTGTGGTGTCCCCCTTTGAAATAATTTTAAACAACGTTTTCTTTTTATAAAAAAATAAAAAAATGACAATCAATGCAACTTGCCATATGGAATAAGTCAAAAATGGAATATGCAATCACCATTAATAACTTGACAAAATAGATTGACACAATCAATTCACGAAATTAATTAGAATCTTCAATAAAAAAAGTTAGCGATATATCCTGACAACATAATAATTCGTATTTACAAAGTTCAAACAATATGGTTTATTAACATTTACAATCGTTAAAGAACAATTCTAAAGCCGCTGACAAGGAATTATTAAATCATCGACCAAATTTTTCAGTGACAGTATTAAACAGTTAAAAATCGGTCACCTTCAATAAAAATAGATAATAAAACTTTTTGTTGGGAAAGACCTATTATAATAGCTATTTTGTTAGGAAAGACCTAATAATTTTTTTTTTGTTGAAAATGGCCTAATATAATAATCCCTTTGTTGTTTTAGACCAACTCAACGTTTTTCGACTAAAAAGTCAATTTTCCGGCATTGACTTTTTTTCCTTCCTTTCTCATATAATGGGAGTATGGAACCACCCTAATTTGATGTCATTAATACACCTCAATAAAGAAAAAAAAGAAGGTAGCTTATATTCATTAGAATCCCTGCAACAGTGCAACGTGCTCAAATTCTTTTTGATGTTCTTCTTTCTATTTCCAATTCTTTTTCTTTCCCTCCCATTATATTAACTGCTCCCAACCCCAAATAAACTGGAGAATGGGAATGAGATGCGACAACCCCCATTGAAGAACTCAAGCCCTCCAACCCAAACAAGCAAAGGTAATATTTATATCTCCTTCATCTTTTTTGATAATTTGAGCAGCAAAGATTCCAAAAAGTTTCACAAGTTTTATTTTTTTTCAATTCCTCAATTTCTCCTCAATCTTGTCGAATTTTTAGGCATTTATGATTAAATTGTTTGTTCTTGAATTAGTATGTAGATTTTGGGAAATGATGTCTAAAAATTCCTCATCTTCCACAACTATCTTACCAACCACCTGTAATTGTGGTGTTCCTGTTCAAAATCCTATTCAAGGAAGGAAAGGTTAGCTGAAAATTATAGAACAGCAGATGTTACATTATCTATGACATTTTTCTAATTAAGAAATTGAATTATGATGACAACTGAACAAAGGAAATAAATATCATATTGATGAACAAAGGAAACAAAAACAAAGAAATCTTTGCAAGATGACAGAGGAGCAGTGGCGTATCCAGGATTTCACTCACGTGGGTTCGGAATTAAAGAGAAGTTCAACATCATAAGTCTTATCTTCCACATTAGCATTTGAACAATTTGCTCTTTGTGGAGTGTTTTGTTGACTTTGTTGTGGAACTTGTGGTGGCAGTGAACTAGGGGCAGCGGGATGGGATTGAAGTTCATCCTCATCAATTGGAGACTCCCTTATATTTGGTGAAGAACAAGCGGAAGACTTTTGAGACTTCCAAAAGTGTTCCAAACTTTTCATCCTTCATTCACAAATTACTTAAATTTAAACAACTTTCTTGGCAATTGACAATTTCACATCACCAAATTATACTCTAAATCTGTAATTTCAATTCATCCAAGCATGAATCATTCCAATAATTTCAATTCAATTCATCCAAGCATGAACCATGAAGCATTCCAATAATTTCAATATAATTCATCCAAACATTCCAATAATTTAATTTGCAAATACTAAATAACCATCTATGATTGATCTATCCAATTCAAACATTACTAGATTACTAAATGAATTGGTAAATAACTAAATGAAAGTGAAAGAAATTTTCAAACATTACTAGATTACTAAATGAATTGGTAAATAACTAAATGAAAGTGAAAGAAATTAGTCACTTACTTCAACAAATTCGAGTAGACTGTAGAGGCTAGAGGGAAAACAGAAGAGCTGAAGAGGAGAGATGCGAATTGTCGGAAGTCTGCCACTGCCCACTGGTGCCAACGCCCAACTGCCAGTCTGCTACGGCCGGTGGCGGCGGTCGTCGCTCGTAGTCGTCGGAAGTGCGAGAGCCGAGAGGACTGAGGAGTTCGGAAGGACTGAGGAGCCGAGAGGACCGAGAGAACGCCCAACCCTAGGTTTGTGAAATGTTGCAGTGTATCTGTGTCGAAGAGAGGAGAGAGAAATTGGGTATATTATTGGGGGGAATTGGGGAAAAGAAATAAGATTCAAACAAAAAAAAAACAGGTATGAGAAGGCTCGAACTCAGGTCTCAGGACGCGGGGGTCAGCAATCATTAAGTTCACACGCGGACCACTGAGCTATGGCTTTCCTAACGTATCTATTGCGCGCTTTCTTGTATTTAACCTATTTTTATATTTTTTTTTTTTCAGATTTTTTCCTTGTTTTTTTTCCAAATTTTTGTGGGTTCAGCTGAACCCACTGAACCCACGCTAGATCCGCCCCTGCAGAGGAGAGAGGGAGGAAGTTCCAAGTTCTTCAACTGCTAGTTGGAGGAGTGATGCGCAGTAAATTAGAGATAAGAGGAAAGAGTTTGATAGGGTTAAGCTAAGGGATTAATGAGAAAGAGAAATAGGATGGTCCCATTATATGAGAATGGAAGGAAAAAAAGTCAATGTTGGAAAATGGACTTTTTGGCCGGAAAACGTTGAGTTGGTCTGAAACAATAAATGGATTATTATATTAGGTCATTTTCAACAAAAAAAAAATTTATTAGGCATTTCCCAACAAAATAACTATTTTAATAGGTCTTTCCCAACAAAAAGTTATAGATAATAACATCTATAAAAGAACCTCAATAATTTACATCACTACTAAAATAATTTTAGATTTAAAAAATATGTCCATTCATACATATAGCTACATAAGGTTATTGATGCACGTATCGCGTGCATATACGACTAGTAACAATATATAAAAACAACAATAAGTACAATTGTAAGAAGTTTACTTTTTGATAGAATTTTGGTCTGGCTAGAAATTTGATATTTAGTACTTCAGATTTGTTGATTTTTTGTTGTCTTAATCACGTATTGCACCATGTCCTTGTTCTCTTGAAGACGAGTATACTCATAATTATGACTTGCGAAAAATTGGTGATGTTACTCACAGATTATGACCCCAAGTTAAATATCTAGCTATCTTGAATCATATTCTCTTCCCTTTTTTAAACTTATGTTATAGTTTTTATATATATTTTTGTGTCTATTTTTACTCATTACTTACAACATAAAATATGACACATGAACTAAGGAGAAGATAGAGATGGAGAAAATTAAAATAGGGCCAACTGATGAAAAGAAAGATAGAGATAACATAATGCCAAAAGTAGTACTGTTGCAAGTAATTTGAGATTGTCATAAAAGGAAAGTGCTGCAAATAAAAGTAATGGGAGGAAGTTAGTGTGATTTTGTATACAACTCAATCTAAATCATCAAAAAAAAAATGTAAATCAGTAATTAGTTGATATTATTCCATCATCTATATAAGTTGAGAACATTAAATTCTACACGTGTTTAGGAACAGTAACTAGTATTTTGGCCCAGGCGATTTCCCGGGTCAGTTACAATTATCAAATATAGTATTATTCATAAATTTCATAATTGATTCTATTAGCTTTTCGTAAAATTTTATCTAGTGCGAAATTTACAAATGGACGTTATGGCATGATAATAAGCTGTTTAACAAAAACTTCCAAGGAATTGGGGATTAAAATAACAATTTCAATGGAATTAGGGTAAGAGAATGTTATTACCTTTAGGGCTGTTCACCGGTCCAAGACCGGACCGGACCGGACCGGACCTGCTTGGACCGGTGGACCGGTTTTGTAGGATTTGGTGGACCGGGGACCGGACTGATGCCCGGTCCGGTCCAGGTCTCGGACCGGAAAAATCGAGTCCGGTCCCCGTCCGGACTGTTGGACCTGATTTTCGATTTTTTTTTTTTTTTTTGGATTTAAAATATTCTATTTGGACCTGTTGGACCTGTTTGGACCGGTTGGACCTGTTTGGACCTGTAAAAATGACTTGAGCTGGCAGTTTAAAAAAAAAAATACTAAAATTCCGGGTTTCCGGTCCGGACCTGATTTTTCCGGGTTTGGACCTGACCGGACCGGAAACCCGGAATCGTCACTTTCCACGAACCGGGGACCGGACCGGAATCTCCGGTCCGGTCCGGTCCAAATTCCGGTCCGACCCACCCATGTGAACAGCCCTAATTACCTTAATAAAAGTGTTAGAGATTTAAAAGTTTGTTTATGTCTTTATAGATACATATAATTATATGAATTTATTATATTTTACTTTGAAACATTAGACACTGAAATTTACGGTTAGGGTTTGAGAGAGAGAAGAGGGACGACATCAAAACCTTCTTAATTTACGGTTTTGAGGTTTAAGCATACAAGTTTCAGTATTTGAGGTTTGAGGTTTAAGCATAAAAGTTTCAGTATATATATCTCAATTATATGCATGCGATGCGTGCATTAATATCAAAACTTGTTATTCTATTATACACTCCTTCCGTACTATAACTATGATTACACTTAAAATGTGAAAGATTAATAGTTAGATGAATTGGGATATATTAATTCGCTAATGTAAAAAACTAACAAAGGTTGTGAGTGATTTTTAATATTGTGAATAAATTTTGAACAAAAAAATAGACATAATGAGTTGGTTTGACTAAATTAAAGAGTATCAAAGGTAGTGAGTGTTTCAGACTTTTTAGGTGAACGTCATGTATATCATATTCTCTTATAAAAAAAGATTAAGAATTTTGTCCATTTAATTTTTGATTGAAATATTTGATGCATATACCATATTAACTTGTTTAGAATGGCAAGTTGAAATGAGAAAGGGTTCTTAATTTATTTTTTTTGTAATAATTTTCATTCAATTAGATCATTAAGGGTAATTTTACACTAGTGGAAAAAAGCCCTACTGATCTGGTCAATTTGGGCTTAACTGATCCGTAATTGGACCGGATCAGTTGGGCTAGGAGCATTACACAAAAAACAACTAATCCAGTTTTCAACTGGATCAGATGATGCTCAACTGATCCGGTTTAGTATGAAAACCAGATCAATAAAAAACTGATCCGATTTTCAAACTTAACCGGATCAGTTAGCCTTGTGTTAATTTTAAAAAATATCACCCCATATACTACCAGTGGATACGCTCATCAAGCAAACAAAACATACATATTGCAATCAGTTTATTGAACCCTTTAATAGAGGAAAAAGAGAGGGGGGGGGAGAAGGAGATAATCGCACTAAACCAGCGGAAATACAAAAAAAAATCACATTATTTCAAAATTAAAGAAATAAAATCCTAAATCCACAAATTAACTCTACACAAATTTACATTAACACGAAATTAAACAAATTTACAAAAACGAAACGAAATCTAAATTACAAGTTCATGAAACCCTAACATCAAATTTATTCCAAAAATTAAAATGAAATAAACCTAAAATACAGAAAAACAAATAAACCCTAAAATATTACAAGTAAAAAAAAAAAAAAATCTTAAGCCTACCCTAAATTTGGAACGACGAGAGGAGAGACGGTGTCATTGGACGATGAGACTCCGCAACTTGGTGGTGAGGAAGTGTGATAAGAACCACGAAATACATCAGAATTTAGAAACGCCAAATAGAATGAGGCGCAGGACTTGAGATTTAGTAGCGGCGACATCGCTGAGAGTGTGACCACAACAAGGACCAGGCGCGTCTTCGTCGGAGTCCCAAAATGAGTCTAGTAATGGCATGTATGACGGAGCAGGCTGAAGTCATGGCTTCGACGATGCCATTGAAGAAGATTATGAGAGGAAATTTCGGAGAGATTGCGCAAACCCCAAGAGAGGGAAAATGAGATTTTTAAATCAGTTGATCACGGCGTTGCTAGTGTGGTTGCTACTATGCATGCTTTCTTAGTTATTTTGTGTGACAGAGAGAAGAGAGAGATGAGAGGAGATGATGAGAGAGGACATGATGAGACAGGAAAGAGGGGGGCTAGGGTTCACATGAAATGAGAGAGGAGGGGGGTTAGGGTTCAAGAGAGGAAATGACAGAGGAGGGGAGAGTTTAGCGAGGAAATGAGAGAGGATAGGGAGCATTTATAATTTCGGCCAGCCCAACTGATCCGGGCATGAGCCCACCGGATCAGTTGAGAGAGAAGAGAGGATGAGAGTGCGAAAATTGGGCCAGCCAATAACTAAACTGATCCGGGTATCTGTCCAATCGAATCAGTTGACTTTAACTGATCCGGTTTAGGAAAAACCGGATCATTTTAGTTGTGTCATTTGATGTTTTTTCCATTAGTGTTAGTATTTTCAGAAGGGGAATATCATCTTCCTTCCCCCTTTCCTTATATAATAGAGATATGGGATGTTTAATCACTAAGGGCCCGTTCGGTATTATTGTGGTTTTCTGTTTTTTGGTTTTTTGATTTTCAAAGTCATATGATATATGTCCTATAATGAATAAAAAATTAGTCAAATTTATTGGGAACATGATGATTTTGAAAACTGACAACTAAAAAGTGAAAACCACTTTTTCTGGTTTCCTGTTTTTGGTTTTTAGTTTTCAAAAAAACTGAAAACGGAAAACAAAAAACGATAACGAACGGGCCCTAAACAAACGATAGTAAAGCTCATCCAAACAATTCAAGGTCAAGTAATACAAATTTGATTTTTATTTATCAAATCAAAGCTTTAAATAGCAGTAACAAAACCTAAAAAAAAGTAGATCTAGAGTCCTTAAGCTAACTAACCTCACGAAAATCAACGTTAAGACTTTTAACTAATTATACGTTTTTGCACTAGTAGAATTGTGTATTAATCTCCTAAATGCACTCTAACTCAAAAGCTTTTGTCCAAATCAAACTTAGCTACTGTAAAATGTGTGAATACGGGATAAAATGAGAATTAAATCTATCCTAATTACATCCAATTCACCCGCCTAAAACAAATAATAACTCCTAATAAAATTCCGAAAATCAAGATAATAATAATTAAAAAAAAACTAATTTGATTAAAACAAGAAAAAGTTATCTAAAGTATAATAGTAAAAACTTGTAAGCAAAATTTATTGCAATTAGAGTATGTAAAATCCCACTTTGAGAGAACTTCACTTGGAAATTAAATTCCAAGAACACGACTTCTTTGGTGTAGCTGTTACATCATAATTATGGTGTATTAACCCACAAACCAACTCTTTCTTTTGTAAAAAAAATTCAAATGACATGAAATAAATGATTACATGACATGAGATTCATGTCATTATTTGTATAGTCCATGTCATTCTTGTTGAAGTTTATGTCACTATGTGTATTACACTATAAGTTATGGTCTAACATGTTACACCCCAAGACGCACTATTCCAAGAATCTTCAAGAAACTATCGATAAACTTCAAGAATATATATTCCTAAAACATTCAAAGAATCTTGGAAGAAGGATATACATTATTCTACTGCATTAATGATAGGTAGTGAATATGGGTCCATGGGAGAGGCCAGTAAGATGGAAGGGGATGTTACATGTGGTGGTGTTGGCAGTGGTGGAGGTTGGCCAGATAGAAAGATAGTTGCAGTAATGGAAATGAGAAATTGTGTTGGTTGAGAATTCGAATAGGCAAACTCTATCAAGAAACTCTACTGGATACAATCACATATAATCATTAGGTAAAGACAAGAGGACTACATCCCCTAGAGTTTGTAATGTTTTGGATCATCTCTAGAATTTTTTAGATATTTCTGTCAAATTCATTATGGTGTGTTTAGAGAAACGATAAAGCTATGATAAATCTCAAAATGTTACATGTCATGTGATATTTGTGTAGGTAAAATATAGTGTTTTGCACTAAAATAAAATAAAACAAAACAAAAACACAAACACTATATTATACCTACACAAACAAAAAACCTTAGAAACCCCCTAAACGTTGCCTACCGCCCCTCAGGCTCGCTGGTGGCCGCAGGGTCGCCGACGAGCCTGTATCTGGGCCTCTCTTCGTCCTTAGTTTAGATTTTCCCCTCCCCGTTCCCCTGTGTCGAGTCCTTTCCCCTCCCCTGCTCATCGTTCCTCCGGTTCCCCTCCCGTCTTCCCCCTCCTTCGATTGTCCCTCGCCCCAATTCCCCGTCCCTCCGTCGTCCCCCCTTCCCGTCTTTCCCCGTAGATTAGGTTTTCCCTTTCCCCCTCCCCGCTTCCCCCTCCCCCTAGTGGTTTTCTTCGGTCTTTTTGTGCGTTTCCCCTTCCCCTTCCCCTCCCCCTAGTGGTTGTCGTCGGTTCGAGCGTCTCCCCCTCCCCCTTCCCCTAGTGTTTAGTCGTTCCAACGTTTAGTGAGTTCCCTTCCCCTTTCCCTGTTCGATGTTTTGGTGTGGTTGGTTTGTGGTTTTAGTTAGTTGGTTTGGCTGTGAGCCTTACCGTCTGAGTGCCGCCCCGATTTGGTTTGTGGTGGCGTGGCTGGTTCGTTTGCGAAGCGCGGGTGTAGCTTGTCTCGTGGAGATCGCAATCGAAGATTACTTTTAGTTATTTTGGTTAGTTCTGTAGTTTGGTTTGGTTACGATTTATGTTTCAATCTTAATGTAGTTGTATCCAGATTTAATTATCCTTGCCATACAGTTTATGGTGGTGCTAGGGTGATGTTTAGTAGTATTAGGTGGATAATAGAAGGATTTTGGTTTCATATGACGAGGGATGATCTAGAAAATTCGATCTATGAGGAAGATGCTCCCGGAGTTTGGCATGGTTTGGTTCAAATAGATTTTGGAGCCCAAAAGTTGGGTAAGTTGAGAGGCAATTCTCTATCTAGGATATGATTTATATCTGTTGTGGCTCAATCTTCAGGTATTGGGAATGCGAGGTTGGATTTTCAGATCCAAGGAATGGGCGAATTGAATCAAGATAATTCGGCCCAAGTTCATATGATGATTTCCGAAATCATCACACATCAAAAATGCATCTTGTGGGAGAACCCTCCAAATTAATCTGGGGAAAGTTTCAACCTCCACGCATTTTGAGTTTTCGCCTTGTGGGGCAAAACTCTGGGTACCCTCGAAGCAGGGTCAGAAGCCACCAAAGGATGTGGCATCTTTGGTAGTTCAATCAGTAGAATCCTAGGAAGAAATTTCTATAAAAGGACTTTGGGATTTATCATCTTGTGAACAAAAGATTGAAACAAGATGGAAGGCCACAATCTACCTCCGAAGATCGTCAGGGTTTAGTGTCTCAACAAATTCTCTCTCATTCTATTAGGTTTTTCCCGACAAGACGTATCACCCACACCCTCCAAAAGTCGCCAAAGATAAGGTTCATTTGGATTGGATTAGCAATAAGTTGTTTTTTCTTAGTGGGGAGTGTAAGAGCAAGTGATGCTCACCGTAATGTCTGTTTGATTTATGTTTCATGTTTGGTTGTAGTAGTATTAGGTTGTATTTCGTTTTTTAATTAATGCAAATTTTCGTGATGTCAAAAAAGAAAAACACCATATATCAAACTTCCTCCGTTCCAAAATAAGTGAAACACTTGTCTCAAAAAACTTTCATATAAATGAGAGAAGTGTTTCACTTATTTTGGAACGGAGGAAGTATAACACAAACCTCCATATATGTTTGTTAGAATAGTTAGAGATTTATCATTCCTGAAATAATATGACATATGTTCGAAAAATCACACACCCTTATTGACAATGCTATTTATTGCTATTGGCTACCCGCCTACCCCTTATTTGTTAGGGTAATAGGGTATATATTGCCATAATAATATGAGGACCGCAATCGGAAAAAGAATGACGGTGAAGGAAATGTGCGTCCGAAAATGTACCACTTCTGTGCTCCAATTTTTGCCAACGACTGCCACGTCCTTGTATAAACAAGGTAAGAGCTTCTTAGTGTCCTTTCACGTAATTATTTCTTAAGTCGTCCACACTACTACGAACGGTCCTAGACTCCTAGTTTATAAGAGAATATCAGTGCAAACATCAAATATTTTTTCACGTGTTGTATACTTGTGTGTCAAATGCTTATTAGTTGATACTTCCTCCGTTCCAAAATAAGTGAAACACTTCTCTCATTTATGTGAGAGCTTTTTGAGACAAGTGTTTCACTTATTTTGGAACGGAGGAAGTATATAATTTTATATTGTTTATATCTATATCTATATGGCCAGGGGCGGAGCTACGTGGTCACAAGGGGCGGGCTACGCCTGCTTTTTTGAAAAAAAAAAATATTCAAAAAAATCGAAAAACCTAAGCATCAGTTTACGCCATTTCACTCTCAAACCAAAGCCTTACTCTTACTTTCTCTCTCTCTCCTCTCGGTTTGTTCTTCTCTGCTTCTCACCGGTTCGATCTCGTCGCCTCCGCCACTAGTAGTCGGTCGGTTGTCTTCGCCGGTGAACTCCAAGTCTCCAACTTAGTGTGGTTCAGTGGTTGTGTCTTCGCGTTTCTCTCGGAGTCTCCTCTCAGACGCCGGACAACGGAGGACTGGAGGTTGTGAATAAGTCGTCAGTCGAGTCGAGGTTGTGCTTGTGGACGTGTGTGGGCTGCTGGGCTCGTCTCCTCGTCTTAACATTGCCGCCGTTTGCTGCCTTGCTGGTCCGCCGAACTGTCGTGTTCTCGGTTGTGATTCCGCTACCGCTACCACTACCACCTGTCGGGGCTACCGTCTGTGTGACTGTAGATCTCAAGTAATTTTCTTCACATTTTTATGGGATTGTTTAGTTGGAACTCAGAAATGGGTAGTTTGGATTTTGGATGTGTGAATTTCAATTGTTAGTGAATGAATTATGAAGTTTTGATTGTTAGTTATGAATTTTGATTGTTAGTAAATTTGGGAATGATATGTTATTGTCTTATTGAATTTGTGGCAATTTTTACTTGTTAGTGCATTGTGGAAATTGTTGTAGGAAACGATTGGAATTTGTTATTGAATTTGTGGAAATTGTTATTGAATTTGTGGAAATTGTTATTGAATTTGTGGAATTTTTGAATTTGTGTGTGGAAATTGTGGGAATGAATTGTTAGTGAATAAGAATTCTATATTTCAGAATCATGAAGAGAAAACAAGGGATGGATATCTCAAGCTTTTTTTCCAAAGGACCACCTAATGAAGCTTTTTAAGAATTTTTTTTTGAGTTGAGCGTAATGTAAAACTCCGCTACCCCTCATTCGGAATCCTGGATCCGCCCCTGTATATGGCTATATAACTATATCTATCTCTATTATACTTCCTACGTTTCATAATAAGTGAAACACTTACTATTTTAGAACGTTTTAGAATAAGCGAAACATACCTTAAATGGAAAAAAGAAAGTGACAAAATGACAAAAGTACCCATCACAAACTTGTGTGGTTTGCTTTTCTCTCTCCTCCTTTTGATAATGAAAAGAGTATTTTGTGACTTTTTGGCTTTTGAAAGTGCTGTTTATTAAATCTTGTGCCCAATCCCAATGTTTCACTTATTATGGAATGGAGGAAAGAGGGAGCTATAGTGTCCCCCCCTCTAAATTTACTCAATTACCCATCAGACCAATAGTAAATCAACTACTCTACCAAAAAAAAAGGATAAAAGAAAGTCAAACTCAAATATAGCATAAAAAGATTAACTAAAATGTTGGAGGCAATTAAGTCATAATTGAGCAAAAAAAAAAAACAATTGAGCACAAGACTTAGTACATTATTTTTGGACGAGACACAAGACTTAGTACATTCATGCTGAAAAAAAGTAAAAAAGAAAATTATATCAATCAAATATTTGATCAATCAATACACAATCAAGTATTACATCAAAAAGGAAAATACAATCAATTAACAAAGTAAAATGATTTAATTTAACACAAAATACTTTGTTGATAAAAATATAAGAAATTCTAAATAAATCTACGTAACATTCTTTTATCGCTCATCAGTTTTAATTTTAAAAACCTTTAAGAAAGTATAAATAAAATAAAAGATAAAAGACGGGTTAACTGGTTAAGTGATAGAGGCTTAACCAACGAAAATTAGCTAGCCAAAAAACAAGTATGTCTAATGTTCAAATTTTACCCTTAGCCCAAAAGCTAAAATTTATGTTTTAAAAAAAATGAGGCATGTACCGCGTGCATAAATTGCTAGTATTAAATAATACAACTAGATTAGGTCACATGGAACTGAAAGGAGCTGAGCTAAACTGAATTAAACTAAACTAAATTGAGATTAAGCTTAGTGAAATGGTCCATATCTGGGGGTGCTTATCGAGCGATTCAGTCACGAGCTGACATATGTTTGACTCGACTCATTAAGGTATCGAGTCGAGCTAGTTTTTGTCGAGCTTGAAATTCTCTAGCTTGAATCGACTCGCTAAGGTTTCGAGTCGAGTTCGAGTTGCTTGCGAGCAGATATACTTGATGTTTGACCAAAAAAAGATATACTTGATTACTTTCCCTAAATTATTCGCAATAAAGTTTCCTATATTTTTTTATTAATGTATTAGCTTATGTATTTAATAATGCTCTTAATTTTGATAGTCATTTCAAGTTACTTACAAATAATTAGTTTTTGAGATATAGCTGACATTTGAAATAATGTAATATGCTTACTCCGTTTTTTATTAAGTGATTGAGACAAAAATGACACAATTCTTGACATACTTAGAGAGAGAAAGTTAGGGAGCAATAATATAAAAGAAAGAGCAACTTAATAATGGCAATTTTGTAAAAAAGAGGAACTCTTTTTTGCCACCAGGAGAAATCAGTATTCACTTATTGTGGCATTTCTAAATAAGGGAAGTCAGTCACGTAATAATAAACAGAGGAAGTATATAATGATTAAAAATATATCAAGCAACTCACGAGCTTATCGAGTTGAGTTTAGGCTAACTTAACTCGACCCGACCCGATAATGTATTAAGATGAGTTCGAGCTCGAGTCCAGCCAACTCAACTCGACTTGCTAAAGTATCGAGTTGAGTATGAGTTCGAGCTCGAGTCGAGTATTGACCGAGTTTTGATCGAATCGAATAATTCGAGCTGCTTAACTCAATTAGCAACCCTATTTATATCAAATGAATTTAGTGGAGTAAATTTCTTTATAGGGATTAATGTGACATATGTACTTGTGTACTAACTGAAAGGAACATAGAATCTTATATGGGTATAGACTATAGAGGGAAGAAAAGAATAGGAGTAAATATCGACAAATCTATCAAATGTCAAGACCCTATTAACTTCAAATCAAAAAAGTATTAATATTCCATAACCAAATCAATTTTAATTAGCGAAAATCAAATAAATAAGCAAAGAGTAGTTTTAATTAAAAAAAATCTATTCAATTAGCAAAAATCAATAAACAATAACAAGAGAAAAACACTATCAATCAACAAAAAGTTTGTTTCAATCAATAAAAAGTTTGTTTCAACAAGTAACATTTTCTTTTAGTACTAAAAAATCAAGTGAAATGAACATAACTTGAATAATTTCACGAAAGATGAAACATTCATATCTTGTTCTTATTATTATTATTATTATTATTATTATTATTATCAATTCAGTTCGTTTCAATTTGTTTCAGTTCAATTCAGTTTCTTACCGTTCAAAAGTTTGGGGTTTCAATGGGACATATAATCTCCGCTCCCTATTGGACCACTTTAGAGTGCTGATCTTTTGAGCAGGATAAGCATAAGCTTCCCAGCGAGTAGTTGATGTTGATGGAATTGAATCTTCTCCTACACAAACGGGGTTAAAAGCAAAAGAAGTTAACAGAAAGGTCCACTCTCTCACCCCATGGAGTAGCCTTGTAACAGTTGAACTCCACACTACACTCCAATGAGAAAGCCCACCTCCTTTCTTCAGATTATTACTCTTATAATCAAACCTTCAAAAACCCCTTAAAATTCTCTTCACTAAAGTCTTTATATGATCAAATCATTTCTCCTTCTTTCTTAGCCTTTTTTTTTTCTAAAAAAAAATGGATCTTGAGGAGTGGGATCTTCTTTCTGATGAAGGATTAATTGATCTTCATGAAGATGGTGGAAATAACCTCTTCTCCCCTAAATCAATTCCAAATACTACAACTTTAATTGATATGAACTATTTTCAGAAGATTTCTGAGCCAATTCCTGTTCCAATTCAGTTTGATCAAACGATTGAGAAAATCCCAGAAAAGTTACCAATTGAAACACCAAAATATGATGCTCAGCAGATCAAAGAAGCTGATCATCAGGAAAGTGTTTCCCAAGTTTTCTTCAAAAAATTGAAGGAAAATGAATTTGTCGACATGAAAATGGACTCACGCAAGTCTTTAAACACGGGAATTTTGCCTCAAATTGATGTGGGTACTTACAAATTTGAGGAAAAAGAAAAGGAAACAGAGCAAAAACAAGAATTTCCCATTAACAAAGAAGAGAAGATCTCAAAGAATTCAATCATGGAGGAAGTTTCTGGAAATTGGGATGATGATGATAATAATGAAGGTTTGAATGTTTGGAAATGGGCAATGACTGGAATTGGTGCTCTTTTCTCCTTTGGTTTTGCTGCTGCTACTGTTTCTCTTATTGTCTTAGGTAACCGTCATAAGGAAAATTGCAACGATCCGAAGAAGAAAGAGCTTCACTTCCAACTTTATACACATGAGAAGGTTTTTTTTCTTGATCTTTATTATGTTTGCTGAATTTCAAGTTTTGGTTTTTTTTTTTTTTTTTTTTGGATCCAAGATTGTGCTTTTATATAGTTTATGCTGGTAGTTTCTTATTGTGGGCAGCTTATGTGAAATTGATCTGAGAAGTAGTTTTTGCTATTTATGATTTGCATGTGGATTTTCATTCTTATACCCAGGTGATCTAAGAAATACTCTTGGATCGAGAATTGTTTCATAAACTATGTTGATCGGACTTGGGTACTCGCTTGAGACACAGAATGACAGAATCCTAGACCAAGTGTTGGACTCGGCTACTCTATAAATGTATCTATGATTAAATGTGTTAAAGTGTTCATATCCACGTCATAGTGGTCGAACGAGTAATTGAGGTAAAATGAAGAGTCAAGCTAAAATTGTCCAAAAATGTAAGTCATTCAATACAATATTGAATCCTACTTTTAGACACTAATGCAACTCTGATTAGAAATATGTGACGAATGATGATACCCTAACGTTAACCTTGCTAAAAAACCTTTAGCCCTGTTCTTTTGGGCACAGTTTCACTTCAGCTCAGCTACTTTCTTCTCACAATTTTACTTCAGTTTAGCTCAACTCAACTCGTTTTAGTTCAGTTCAGCCCCAAAGACCACAACCTTAATTAGACGTTAGGTAGTTAGATATCTGTGGGATGTGGATATCCTTGCTCTTGTTAATCCATTGCTTAATAATCACTGTTTCTTCGTTGTTGATGTTTCATGTTTGTATTTCTAAGATGGAGTACTATTTTTAGGTGAATTGATGTAAATTATTTTGATTTTAGAGATTGAAGCAAGCGGTGCGCCGTGCCACAAAGCTAAACGAAGCCATTACTGTAATGAGGGGTGCTCCCGTAACTCGGGCTCATATTACCATTGGTGGTTACCATGAAGGTCTTTAAAGGGTTCCTCCGCAAGACCCTGTTATGTTGTGTGTTTATGGAATCAGACCGTAAATAGTATTTTGCTTATATTTAGTGCTCTTTGAGCTTGATCCGATCCAATTATATATTCTATAAAGGATCTTCCTGTTGTACATAAAATCTAAATTCTGTTTCAAGTACTATATCATATAGATTCTGAATCTTTCTTGTAATGTACCATTAGATTCATTGTGGATTTATTATATACAGCCATGTGCCATGTCGGACACCCTACTAAAGTAGCAAGTACGCCAAGTAGGTTCTAAAATTGAAGGGAACGTGGTCCATAATAGTGTATGACATTATTGTGCTTATTTTCTATTCAAACAGAAATATTGTTCATAAATAAATTCTACTTGTATCTTGGAATTAGTTATGATTCAATCTTCACGGCTGTTGGTTCGGTGAAATTGATTGTGACTTCTCTTCATCTTTCTTGTTTAATCTATAGATATTTTTGTTTGGCGAGTTATCCTGAATTCGATAAATTTTCTTACTTGAAACAAGAACTATTTTTTTGGCAACAGAAATGAGAACTTTATTGACTAGTAGTTTTTATTGATCATGATGGTAAATTGGTAGTGATGCTTGTATACAATTTATGGATTCTTATTCTATGTATGGTGCTCATTTGGAGTTCTTATTGTAAACACTAAAGAATGTTTCTCCCCTAGCTCCCTATTCGGTGATAACGGTTACGTGCTTTCACCTTAGATGATCGAATTTAAGTGTTATAAGTTTAGTGCACGGGGTTACCTGGTTTCAAACCATTAATCTATTATATATATGTTGAATTTAAAGGGTACACAATTTGATAGCCAAACAAGTCTAGAAGGATAAAATATCGAGCTCATGAGGTTCAATAATATAAAAAATCGCTCCATGATCTAGATGAATGAATAGACTTCGGAACGAGCTTTTCGTTGAGGTGTTATAACCCCAAATTTGATATAAAATATGGATGATATGAACAATTTACCAAAATCGAGCTCAAATCAGACACCCTTCACTATGTAGGCAATAACTTTATTGATACATTATGCATGCTGCCTATAAATGAGTGCTTTAATTACTTTGATTCAATTTCATAAGGGAATGAAATCATTGACTAATATGTGACTTGTAGGATACAGTGAGATTGAGAATGACTCAACGGAGAGGAGTAATTTGGATATTGTGTGATCATAATATACATCTAAGTTTAAAAAAAAATTCTATAAAATGACTAATAGACCATCGTTATTATATTGGTGTGGAAATTTAAGAAGGATTGTTTCAGGAAGATTAGGGTAGTAGAGTTGCTCATGTTGAGATGGATGTATGGGAACACAAGAATTCAACTAGAAAGTAGTAAAGTGGTTTCTCAAAGGCATTAAATAAAAATTTACTTTTAAAAGGTAGATATTTAAAGAAGGGATAATAAAAAGATAGTCAAGACTCAAGAACAAGTATTTCACTTTATATTATACTTCTTCTACTACCATTTAATTGCAACACTTGATCCATGCACAGTTTACACTATTAATATCTTTAGTTAAGTTTTGGTAAAATTATAAAAATTAGATATTAATAAAGTAGACATTGAGACGAATCCAACAACATCCCACATGACTATATTTTGCCATACAAACGAAACACAAAAGTTAGTTATATAAGTGATTGTGAATAGTGTCAAAACTGAAAGTGTTAAGTGTTATAATTAAATGGGAGCGGATAAAGTAATTTATTAAAAAGTTGTTTCATTGTCAACCCAAATAGTGTTCAAGGTATAGTTGTAGACAACATGGAAAAAAATGGCCTTGCCGTGCTTTGGATACATCATATTGTATTAAGCACTTGTGATATAAGATTATTAGTTCATTATCAACGTGGATCAAGTCGAGGCAAAATGAAATATATATTTTTTTGATAGGGAAATATCGAGCTTCATTTTGTTTTATTTTCTTCTTCTTGTTATCCACTTACAAAATACAAGAATTTAGTACATAAGTTATCTTACATCTAATTGACATATCTACATAGTTTTTTTTTTTATAAATATACCTAGTCAAGAATGTCAAACTTGCGACATCAAACTCTAGCAACTAAAATTGGTTTACCCTAATTGAAAATTTACGTACTTAAAAATCTGGTTCTTACATATTTCTAACATCAAGCCAAATGAATTCATTGTAGAGTATGTAGTTGAAATTCGTGCTCTTCATCATTGGGATTGACAATCATCAACATCTGGCCACATACAAATTCAGTTAAGTTTAATCCTTAAAACTATTAACAATAGAGGAATTAGCCCACTATTCCATATGTGTTGGTCATTTTTTTTCACTTTCTTTCAATTTAGAAAAGCTACTTCAAATTTATAGGTGGACTTTTCTTTTAACACTAACATAATCATTAAAAAACTGCAATTTAAGAGAAAAGTTGAACTGAAAAAATGGTTTAACAGAATTGTCATTGATTGTAAGATGTTTTAACAGGTTCACATTAATAAGGGAATTCTTAAGCTTTTGCTGCATTTGGCCATTGGAGATTCTTAAGCTTGCGAGTAACTTGTTCTAGTGGAAGTTAACTAAGCAAATTGTGCGTTTTATGATGTGATGGGCCGATGGCTTCCGAATATCTTACTGCTGACTTTACGTGCTTTGTTCGGTGTATTGTGTGATTTGTGCATTTTTCAATCACTTTCACTAATTTGAATTTTCTTTTAAAAAAAAAGGTAAAGAAATTGGTTTGTAGCATTTGCCATACATGATGATACATGGCACATTTTCCATCATTGAGAACCAAGACAGCGAAGAAAATGCAGGGGCCGAAATTGGTGGGTGAGAATTTTGACAAATTTTGGAGATAGTTTGATGGGAAGGAAAATGTTTTCTAGAAAAAACTGCTTTTTCCATTTCTATAGGTAGGTAGAGAGTGAAACATAATTTCCCAATGTATGAAAATATGTCTTTTAAGATGGGAAATACATTCTTTTTAAATAAAGGAATATCACAATTTCTTACTTTATTTTGTTTTCCTCTTTTACTTCTCTCCTCCATCATATTCACTCAATTTTAAATTTCCTTTTCTCCTTTAATTGTTCTTGCGAGAAATCAAATAAAGGAAATTTTACAATTACGTTTGCCTTGGAAATTAATTTTCCAATGAACACGTGTTCCACTCGTCAACACTGATGTATCCCCAAATTCTACTTGTCAACAATGACTTACTTGCCTAATAGTAATATTTGCCTATTTTTAATTGATATAATATATATTTTCCCCATATATAAAAAAAGGACTTTTCTAACCTATGCCACAAACATAGGTCAAGAATTTCAAGATTTCATGAGAAAAAAGATGATAAATAAAGATAGATTTTTTTTTTTTTGACGGAAAAAGCATCACACCTCAAGATTCAATATGTAAGTAAATCATCCATTACAAAAGAAAGGGCTGCACTAGGCACCTCTTCTAGCCATACTCTCATACTACTAAATTCTCTACTACCATGAGCAAGAGTATGTGCAACTTTGTTACCCTATCTTCTAACATGATTGAAACTAATGCTATTACAAGAATTACCAAGCCATAAGATATCAGAGACAATATTACCAAAATTAGTGTTCTCATGAGTGCTTCGCTTCAAATGATTAATGAGCTTCAAGTTGTCACTCTCTAATATAATGCACGACAGTCCTGACTCGATAGCAATCTTCAAAGCATGACGAGCCGCAAGCGCCTCTGTTACATCAATCTCCATGCTACCATCCACAACCATGCAAGTTGCAGCCATGATATCTCCTACATAGTCTCTCATAACTCCACCCAAACCCACTTTCCCTGACTCGAAAAGGGCCGCATCCGAATTGATTTTATACATACCTTCCTCAGAAGTGTGCCATACCTTACTTCCAGCTTGTTCATTAAGGGCCAGCAGCGTCGGATCTTCATTGGCCTTTGCGTATTCTTCAACAAAACTCATTGTTTTACGAATTACATCCATGCTCTCCAAGCGGCGCCCCTCGAACACCCATGCATTTCTTCGCAGCCAAATCCCCCACAATAAACTCCAAAAAATGTCCCATCATACCTCATTCTTGAAAATCAAACAGAAGCCTATGATCCATTCCTTGAACGAGCTTGCACCATTATTAATGACCTCCAATCGCAAAGGCGATAGCTTCCATATATTCATGACCTCCTAGCATATAAGCAGGGCGTGGATCACCGTTTCATTCGAGTCCCCACACATTAGCACTAGTGGAAAAAAAACGCAAGGGCTGCGCTGCAAGGGCTGCGTTTTTTGAAAGGGTTGCGGTCAATGCAAAAACCGCAGCCCTTTTAGTGAAGAGCTGCGGTTTTTTAAAAACCGCAACCCTATAAGTAATAAAGGGCTGCGTTTTTTAAAAAACCGCAGCTCTTCACTAAATGGGCTGCGGTTTTTAAAAAAACGCAGCCCTTTATGGGCTTTTTTTAAATTTTTTTTGAAAGGAATGAATTCGCGGGCTAGCTTAAGATGTTAAGTGGGCTAGGGTTCTCACTCCCTCATTCTCTCTCCTCTCTCACGTCGCCACAGCCTCCCTTCTCTCTCACCCTCCTCCTTTCTCCCTCCTTCCACAACAACACGACAACAGTAATCTCCTCCTTCCCTCCTTCTCTTTCACCCTCCGGCGGCAACATTTTGCAGCAACGTTCGTCCTCCTCGTTCGTTCGTCTTTCGTTCGTCCTCCTCTCGACGAGGGTTCGTCGTTCGTCTCCTCTCAACGAGGGTTTGTCGTTCGTCTCCTCGCAACATTTTACAGACGCGATCTGCGCCGCCTTGCCGCGCCGCACTGTTCTTCCTCGTCGTCGAACTCCGCTTAGGCAACGACAGCAACAAGTGATAATCTTTCGTTTTTCAGATCTATAATTTGTTGATCTTTGTATTGATTAATGTTCATGTAATTTCAGATCTATAATTTTTTCTCTTTTGTATTTTCGTTTGCTTTTTTTCATTTTTGTTCTTTGTTTTCAATTTCGTTCCCTTTTTGTCATTTTCGTTCCGTTTTTTTTTTCATTTTCGTCGTTCATTTTTTCATTTTCGTTCCTTTTTTTCATTTTCGTTCTTTTTTTCATTTTCGTTCCTTTTTTTTCATTTTCGTTTGTTTCATTTTCAGATCTATGAATTTCGATGGTTCTTTTTTATTTTCCCTGTTGTAAATTTCTTGATATATTTAGGAGTAAAAAAATGCAAAAAAAAAAAAAATTTTTTTTGGGTCAAAAGGGCTGCGGTTGTGGTCAAAACCGCAACCCTTTGTACAAAGAAGGGCTGCGTTTAAGGCCCAAAACCGCAGCCCTTCCAATATGGAAGGGCTGCGTTTTTAGGCCTCAACTAGGGCTGGCAATGATGCGAGTCGAGCTCGAGTTTGACTAAACTCGACTCGAACTCGAAAACTCATACCCCAACTCGACTCGACTCGAAAACTCGCGAGCTTCCAATTTTCAAGCTCGAACTCGAACTCGGAACCTAAACTCGAGCTCGAACTCGAACTCGAGCTCGAACTCGAACTCGTTTAAAGCTCGAACACGAACTCGGTAAAAGCTCGAACTCGAACTCTAACTTTGTTCCAGCTCGACTCAGTTCCAGCTACCTTAAGGCATTCTTTGAAGATTTTTTATGAAGAAATATCAAACTGAAAATAAATCCCTTAAAAGTACTTAACCATACATGAAACATCATTACATCAACATGAAAATTTTTTCAATCAATCCCAAAAAAACAACTAATACAAATTCGTTATCATCATATCACTACAAATCCACAACTAATACAATTTGCACATCACATGATGGCCACATTTTAGGTTCCGCAACCTTAACACCAAATCATGCACCTAGCTCAAACTTTTTCCACAAAAACCTGTCAAGAAATAAAATGAAACCTCGTTAATAGGAGTTATTCATAATAACACTATTTTAAAAGTGTAGTTGATATAATTAACTTCCAAAAATGAAAATAAATTCTACTCACTAATTTTATCAACTAAACCTATTCATTATCACTTTGTTGGCTCCTTGGATGCTATCGGGATAGATATTTCCTTTGGTTGTTTTTCATTCTCCTACAATAAAAAAAAGAATTAGTATGCATAGCAAATATAAAGGTAATGAAGTGAATAATTGATGAATAGATATTACTACCTTGTTCTTTCTTTTCACCCCATGGAAGGATCTACACCAATCACCTGTGCACATCAACATCTGAACTGTCTCGGGAGCAAGAGAAGCCCTATAAGGATCTATTACACGACTCCCAGCACTAAAAGTTGCCTCAGAAGCCACTGTAGTGATAGGAACAACCAAGATATGTGCTGCCATACGAGACAAAATTCGAAATTTGTTGGACTTATCCTTCCACGAACCTAAGACATCGAATTTGCAATCTTGACTAAAGAAGCACCCCTCATCGAGATAAATATCAATTTCAGATTTCACATGAGGTACCGATGTCTCTCCACTAAAAATATCTTGCAAAAGTTGAGACAAACCACTAGATGTACCACCTCCATCACGATCATATGAAGAGAATTCACATTCTCCACTTTCTTCCACATTACATGAAGAATACATTCTCACATACTCATCAAAAAGTTGATACATGACTTCTTTCACCTTATTGATATTGTCCCGAACTAGATGTGAAGGAAACATTTTTGGGAATGCAATCTCTACTGCCCTCATTTTGAGTCTAGGGTCTAACACAGTACCTATTGCCATTAACAAATTGCATTCACCCCAATATTTGTCAAACCTCTCTTTCATGTTCTTCACCATACTCTTAACAAAATCATCATGAGACTCAGATTTTTTATCCAACAACACCTTAATCCTTTGTACCTCAGCAAGAAACAAGTTGGAAGTTGGATATTCAGATCCTGATATTGAGTTAGTAGTCTCTTTGAACACTCTTAAAACATCAAGCAATTTTTCTATTTTCCCCCACTCTTCATCATCCGGACAAGAATCATAATTATGGTCATGCAAAGCATATCTAGGAAACACCTTCCTAAACTTGATAGCACAATCTAGCATGTCAAATGTTGAATTCCAACGTGTTTACATTCAAGAACTAGTTTACGATGTTACACATTATATTGGCTAACAAGTTCACCAAAACGCTTAAGTCGTGCATCACTTGCATTCAAAAAATCAACGGTATCATGGAGTTTCTCAATAATGTCATGAACTTGTTTAAGACCATGTTGAACCATAATGTTAAGAATGTGTGCACAACAACGCATATGAAATAATTTTCCACCACAAATAAGTCTCCCATTTGATGCAAAATTATCCTTTAAAATCTGAATACAAGAATCATTTGCAGATGCATTGTCCACAGAAATAGTGAAAACCTAACATATAAATAAATATAATACTTCATTAGTTTGAAAACATTCCAAAAATACAAACACAATTATACTAGTATAGATAAGAAAAAGTTGGATACTTACATTGTCCTCGATTTCCCACTCCTTTAAGCATGTTAAATGGCATCGGCTATATTAGCACCCTTACGTGGAGGAGGCAAGTGGACGAAGTTAATCACTCTCTTTTGAAGTTTCCAATCAAGATCCACAAAATGAGCCGTAAGTACCATGTATTCAATTTTTTGTGGCTTTGACTTCCATAAATCCGTAGTCAAACTAACCCGTTCCACCTTCTTGAACAAATCTTTAAGTTTCTTCTTCTCCAACTCATAAACTTTAAAAGAGTCTGCTTTTAATAGTGTTTCGAGTAACACTAGTCCATTGCGGTATTCCCCTTTTCATCATCAAGTTAAAACCTTCCTCCTCAACAATAGCAAAAGGATGTTCATGCATAGTGATCCAATGGGCTACCCCCTCTCTCATCTTTAACATGTCAAGTTTACCATTATGTAAAGCACTAACAAAGTTAGATTGGTTTGTTCCGGTGCTTGAACTAGATGACATAAAGTTAAGCAATTGTTGTTGCTTCATTTGTTTTGATTTCATTGAACATACTTCCAAGTGTCGGTGCAAATGAGTAGTACTCTTAGATTTCAAGATAGAAAGAGGATTTTTACAATGTTTACACCTTACTTTCCATTGATTCTTTATCTTTTCAGGTTCAAGAAATTCATTCCACACTTTTGATCTTCGTTGTCTCTTAAAGTCAGGGAATTCTTCAACCTCATCTTCTTTATTTGTGGTATCAAGAGGGGGTTCAGAAACTTCTACATTAGGCTCACCTCCTACATTAACTTCATCTTCTCCTCCATTATAATCATCCTCAACATTCACAAAAAACTCCTCAACTCTTGAAACATCAACCGGTGCAGAAGATCTATCTTGCCCACTAGACATCTCTAGAATATAAATGCAGCCTATTTTAAAAATATTTAAGTTAATACAAACCGAACTTAGAAACCGAACTTAGAAACCGAACTTAACAAACGTAACTTGCAAACCGAAATTAACGAGAAACATAATGAACTTAGAAATTGAACTTACAAACAAACAAATCAAGCATAATTTAGAACCCACTAAAAGATCTACATTATTTTAGTGACAAACATCAAATAAAAAAAATAATGAACTTAGAAACCGAACTTACAAACAAAGAAATCAAGCATAATGAACCGAACTTGCAAACCGAAATTAACGAGAAACATAATGAACTTAGAAACGAACTTACAAACAAGCAAATCAAGCATAATTTAGAACCCAACAAAAGATCTACATTATTTTAGTGACAAACATCAAATAAAAAAAATAATGAACTTAGAAACCGAACTTACAAACAAAGAAATCAAGCATAATGAACCGAACTTGCAAACCGAAATTAACGAGAAACATAATGAACTTAGAAACCGATATTACTAATATTACTAGTCTCTTAAATTCGGAATAAATAAAGTCGTCACTCGATTTTACCTTCGAATGAGCGACGCCGAGGTGAGGTGGTGGTGTGCGAGGGCTTTCAGTGTCGCCTGGAAAAGCGCCGGTGTCGTGGTGTGCGGGAGCGTGGTGGGATGAAGCGCCGTCGCCTGAACTCCGTAATCCAGTGTGGTGGGCTGAAGCGTGGAGTGAGGGAGATGAAGATGGCCGATGGAGAATGGAGAGGGAGGGGAGATTGGAGAGGGAGGCGTGAGGCGTGCGGCGTGCTCTTGTTGTTTTACTTGTTTAGGGCTAGAATGGGAGATATTAGTCTCTAGGCTTTACTCTCTCACTCCTTCTTTACAAATTACAATGGATGGTTAAGATTAGATTGTTGTGTTTCTTTAAATCTCATCCATTGATAATAGTTCTATTTCTTATAGGAGAAATCCTTCACTTTGCCTTTTACTCATTTAATATATTTTTTTTCATTTTTTTTAAAGAAAAGTTCAAGTATTTTTACAAAAAAAAGGTTAAACTTTTAAGAAAAAAATAAAAAATTATATATATATATATATATATATATATATATATATATATATATATATATATATATATATATATATATATATATATATATATTATTTTTTCGAGTATCTCACGAGCTTTTCGAGTCGAGTATTGAGTTGCTCGACTCGACTCGTTAACATGTCGAGTCGAGTTCGAGCTCGAGTCGAGCTTTGACCGAGTCGAGTTCGAGTAGCTCGCGAGTTGTCTCAACTCATTGACAGCCCTAGCCTCAACCGCAGCCCTTCGTTGTGAAGGGCTGCGGTTTAAAAACGCAGGGCTGCTACGGAAAGGGCTGCTGGCCAAAAACGCAGCCCTTAGGGCTGTTTTGACCGCAGCCCTTCCGTTTTTTTCCACTAGTGTAGGCACAATCGATCCACGTCACAACCCCTTCTATACAATGTCTCGCGCATAGGGAGTCCTTGATGTAAGGCTCTCCACCCAAATTGCCAAATAAGGATAGATATTGAAGTAGAGAGAATCAGGTAAGATTTTTAGTTTCAGAAAACTTTTTGTATAATCTATATATCTATATAATACTATAAAGCAAAAAGGACTGTGCCACGTGGTAATGCCTTATTGCTTTGATGATGTGTCAATTCTACAAAATACACAACCACACATAGGATCCAATAATATTCACTCTTGTTTTGTTTTTTTATATGAGACTTTAATTATATGGAAATTAAATCACGACTATTATGGGAAATATTCTAGAAATATAGATTCGATTAGGCAAGTAAAGATGATTGAACTATTAAACAGTGGTCAAAATCACCTTAAATTTAGGCACTAATTAAGTCATTAATTTATCAATTAGATCTATACAAATCAAATCCACAAGATTCTTATACAATATGACAACTATATAAAGAACCATAAATACTACTCCCTCCGTCCCATAATATAATGCTTGTTTCTTTTTTACACGGTCTCCAAGACGTAACTTTGACCTTTAATATCTTCAATTCCGTATTAATAAAAAATATAAAAAGTTGATATTATGAAACTACACATTGAGACGAATCTAACAAGATCCCACATGAATATGGTTTTTTATATATACAAATGAGAATATTTGGTCAAAGATTTTAAAGTTTGACCCATCAAAAATGAAGTAGACACTATATTATGGGACGGAGGGAGTAGAAAATTGTGAAAAGAGAGAAACAAATCGCCAGCGAATATTGATATCATTCCAATTCTCTAACAATCACATTCCGCTCAAAAAATAATTTATTTGATCGATCTACCACGACTAGAGCAGTAAGCCAGCAACAATGGAGGAACAACGAAACAACATACAATTGCGTTGGCTGGTTAGGAACCGCAAGCAACACCGGTGAGGAATCTGGATCGATGGTCGCTAGATAGAGGGGAGATCAAAATGAGAAAGAAAGAGATCAACTCAACCAAATAAAATCTTGAAAATATGGTTGATAATTATCCAATTAAGCTAAAAAAAAAGATTGAAATGAGAAGTAGTGGTTGTAGCATCAAGAAAGAGAAGATGAGTCTTTTCTTTTTGTGTGAAAAATAGTGGGTTTAAGTTCCAAAATTGAGTTCTAATGAGATGATCAGTTGTTTTTTTTAAAAAAAAATTTGGCTTGTAGTGGATGTTTTCATGGTGTTTGGGTAAGCAGGTGAAGATATGGCGAGTAATATGAAGGGGATGAATATGATGTGTCAGGCAATATGAAGTGAAAGAGACAAAAAGTCCATAATTGAAAGTGAATGAGAAGAAAACAGGTAATGTCCATAATTTTTTTCATTTAAAAAAAAAGTGAAAGAGAAGACAAGAACTCAAGAAGTAAATAACATAGTTCACATATAGTTATATGAGAATTCTGGATATAACATACAATAGTTCACATTAAGAGTTACACGAGAACTTTTTATATAGATTTTGTTCTTATTTTACTATGCAAATAAAGTTTTTTATTTTTTGTGTATTGAATGAAATATTCCTATCTTAAAATTATAAAATGTATATATTATCATTATAGAAAACACAAGATTAGTAAATATACATGTGTTTCTTTCTTTTAGTATAATGTAATGAGTTTCAGAGCAGCCATTAATTAATTATGATATTTGCAGTAGTTCGTCTATATAATTATAGATATATTTACACATTGGTTGATAGCTATACATATTTACAATATAAAGGAATAAGAGATAAATGGGTCACATGCAGTGGCAGATCCAGAATATGTATTAAGTGGGGTCAAAATAAAATTACTACTGTTTAGAGGGTTCAAACAATCAATTTTACCATAAAATTTACAAAAATCTCAAATTATATAAGGAAAAAAATCCAAAATTTTCAGATTTATATGGGGTTAACTGACCCCACTAAGCCGAACATACCTCCTCCCCTGGGCCCTGGTCACATGACTGGAATTTATTATAAACAATTGGATGACTTGAATTTTTTGGAGCACGAGCTATTAGTTTTAAAATTTAGCTAAAATTGTTTTAACATTAGGCATTAGGCAATCACATTAATGGTAACATACAAGAAATATTTATTCCTTCTCGAAAAGTCAATGCACTTTATATAATACTATAAAGCAATAAGGATTTTATCACGTGGCAACGCCTTATTGCTTTGCTGATGTGTCAATTCTACAAAATACACTGCCACGTAGGATCCAATAATATTCACTCTTTTTTTTGGTTTTTTATATGAGACTTTAATTATATGGAAATCACGACTTTTATGGAAAATTTTCTAGAAATATAGATTCGATTAGACAAGTAAAGATGATTGAACTATTAAACAGTGGTCAAAATCACCTTAAATTTAGGCACTAATTAAGGCATTAATTTATCAATTAGATCTATACAAATCAAATCCACAAGATTCTTATACAATATGGCAACTATATAAAAAACCAGAATTACTAGAAAATTGTGAAAAGAGAGAAACAAATCGCCAGCGAATATTGATCGCATTCCAATTCTCTAACAATCACATTCCGCTCAAAAAATAATTTATTTGATCGATCTACGATGACTAGAGCAGTAAGCCAACAACAATGGAGGAACAACGAAACAACATACAATTGCGTTGGCCGGTTAGGAACCGCAAGCAACACCGGTGAGGAATCCGGATCGATGGTCGCTAAATAGAGGGGAGATCAAAATTGAGAGATAAATTAAAAAGTGGATGACATGGGTGGAAAAAGACGACAAAGTAGATGGACATGTTACCAAGAATAGAAAACCCAACAGTGTGTAGATTAAAAAGAAACGGAGGGAGTATATTCTTAAATTCTATATAAACACTTTTATAAATCTACGGGTTAAATATTTACATCATGATTTTAGGAAAAATATCATAAAATATTGAATTTATAAAAAAGAAATCTTGTGTGCAAATTGCACGGGTCTGAAAGCTAGTAATATCTTATACATGAATTTTAATGCTTTTAGTGGTTGTTTGGTATACTGTAAATTATGTAGGCGATAATGGAAATTCCCATGATTTTCTGATTTTGCTAGTTGTTTGTTTGACAGGAAGTGGGGAAGATGGGCAATGAAAATTCATGGGAATTTGAAATTCCTACAAAATGTGGGAATTTATTTACTTACCCTCCCCTTGGTCACTCACAATTCCTACATAGATTCCTATGAATTACAACTTCCCTTATGACTACCAAACAATTTAGACTAATTCCTAGGAATTTCATAAGGGAATTAAATTCCCACAAATTGTAATTCCTTTGTGAAAATAATTCCCATTGCAACCAAACAAGCACTTAATGTATGCCTTGTGGTATAGGTTAGAAAAACCCATAAATAAATGCTTTTACAACAAATAATCTACTTAATAAAAGGTACTTATCACAACTAGGAATAGAGTGACTGTTATGTGCCAAAATTTAATAACTTTTCGAGATATACAACTTTTAAGAAGTGACTCTGGCCTGAAAATGCTTGCACATATGCTAAATTTGGACGACCAGAAGTGTGGGGAAAGAGGAAGAGGAGAAAAAGGCTTAGGGTTATTAGTGTCCTACTAAAAATTTTGGGTCTCCTTCTAGGATTAGAAAACTTGGTGAGTTTAAACATAGCACAAGCCCTTCCTTTTAATTAATTAAAACAATTAATTTCATAATTCAACCTTCAATAATTAAAAATTAAATTAAAGTCAATACTTGACTTTTAAATTTTTTTGACTTTAAAATAGTCAAATTTAAAGAATTCTTTTAATTAAAAACTTAAAAGTTTAATCTATTATTAATATACTTTAAATTAATTTATATATATTTTTATAAACATCATAAAATTATCGAGGATTACACTAAGTCTTTAGAATATATTCCCGCCTACAAATTAAAGGAACTACATACAAGGAAATAACAAGACACTACAAATTTGTACAAAGGATCCTAGGCACTTCCTAAATAGATACTACTACACATAGGATTTTTTAGGGTGTGTTCTTTTCACCTTAGAATAATAAGTTTATGCTTGTTCAGGTCTAATGAGAACTAATTAGGTCTAATTAGGTGTAAACATAATTAAGGTAAAAATCAGAGGTGATTAGGTCCAATAAAAGCTAATAAGTTCAGTTCATATAAGTTCAAGTGGAGAGAATGCACCGCTACTTTTTTATAAGATTCGGACAAGCCATTACATTGGAAAGAAATGATTGAGTCTTAGACACAAAGTTTTTTCATCACACCTTAAGTTATTTACACTTTTTTTTAGCCTGAATCGTCTGAAATAAACTTACTCATATTTATTTTAACTTATATTTTGTGTTTTAGGTGAAACTTTTGAGTAGGGATCTTACTAATGTGTCAAGGAGATAAGGTTTAAGTAATGTCTGACATCCTTCGAAGAGAGCCGTATATTCTTGCAAAATAGAGGTTAGACTACCCCGATGGTGGATTTGAAATCACCCCTCCAATAGTTAAGTCAGTAAACTGTTAAAGGTAAGGTCTAGTGAGACTGTGAGAGAAAGTAGAAAGAGAGTATGTTGGGTATTGTTCATTATCTCAATAAATGGGGAGCTAGTCCTTATCTATAGGCTATAGCAACCAAAGTGATTATTCATGCTAACGTTAGAGACACCGCTTGAAGTTATTCCATGTGTATGGGCATATATTTTCACAAACCAGAACTCTATTTTAGTCTATAAATATTTTGGTAATTTCACTTTGATTTCGGGCCTAATTGACCTCTGACCAAAACAACTTATTATAGCATAAACTCATTTTTTTTCATAAAGTGAAAATAACAAGGACTAAATATTGTACTTCCTCAGTTCTAAATTAAATGAAACACTCATTATTTTAGGCCGTTTCAAAATGAAACATTACTTTATATGGTATTTACTTCTCTTTATCTCTCTTCTCATCACATGAGTCCCTCTTTTTCTTTCTCGTCTCTTAAATCTCCATGCCAATGCCCCATATTTTATTTAAAACAGAACGGAGGAAGTATTATCCAACTTAGGAAGTCATGAACTAGTTGTCAACTTCTCATGCTTGATGCTGCCATCGTATTAGAAGATCTCACATGAGTGTCTGACTGAGATTTACAGCACATGGGTGACTAGGTGTTTGTCCGGTGTTTTTCTCCCTCATCAAACCACAGAATCACATGCGACAATTATTAAGCTTGTTTTAGGTCCACTAATCCATGATTACCGAACTATATATTTAGAGTAAGATATTGCTCGTAAGGGTACCATTGCTTTATCTTACAGATGGAAGTTAAAAAGCAATAGACACTAGACCTTATTCTCGTGAAAATTTTCTAATCGGTGATAAGAATGTGTTCCAAAAATTTTGCACCTGAAATTTCACCATTTCAAAAGGTCTCAACATCAAATTAGTCAATACTTTTGTGAAAAAAGCTAGTCAATACAAATATACAACTGAGTAGCAGGTGATAGTTTCACCCCTTGTAAGGAGGGATCCCCAATTTCCCTCCCCCTTCAAGAGATTTCATCTTACTTATTAAAAAAAATAAAAAATACAAGTATACAGCTTGTCAAAACGACAAATGACAAGACAATACATCCCCTTACAACTCCAAATAAATACTATGCGTAGTTTAAAATTTAATCAAATAAAAAGGACTATAAAATAGTGTGATTAGTTAGTTAATAATTAAAATTATACTGAAGAATCCACGTTCACCAGTTTATTAGAAGCTCTCCTTCCACATCGTCAGATGCGTTGAATTCTTACAATTTGCAAGGGAAACTGCATCTAACATAAAAATGCTTTATTGATATTCCTAGTTTAATTTTGCACATTTACCAATGTACATTTTTAACTATAGATATTTGTAATTATATATCTGTAAAAATTATAGAAATTTTATATTATCAAAGTGCTAATTAAGACGGATTAAAAAAGATACAAAAGATTATGTTTTTTCTTATATGTTGAGAAAAAATTAAAACATTTTATTTATTCCAAATAGTGCAAAGATTCCAACTAGTGCACCAATAAGCAACGCACGAAGTAGGTTATACAACGGAAAATATTTTCTGCCATACTATACGGACCACGGAGATAAAGTTTTTTTTATGCTAATGAGGCAAAGCCAAAGTACAAGAAAAGAAATGAAAATCAACGAAAGAAAAAACAACTAAATAAAACTACAGAGGAATCATGCATGAAGTTGCTACCCCCTAGCATCATCAACCAAAATACGATGAAGTCTAAAGGGGATTCTTCCAGCACAATAAGACTATGTTGTTGATCCACACCTAGATTAGCCAACCAATCTGCTGCTCGATTGCCCTCTCGATAGACATGGGTCACCTTGCTAGTCCAATCCTCTCTCCTAACTAATGAAATACATTTTCTGATGAGATGGGTAAACCTACCACAGGAAGCATTCCTCGTCTTCAAAGCTTGAACACAAGATAAATTGTTGAGCTGAACTAACAGATGGCCTATTTGGAGACTTCGCGCGTGCTTGAGCCCTTTAAGCAGAGCCATATCCTCAGCTCTGAAAGCCGAACACCTCCCAAAATTCATAGCCAAGGCCGAGATAAACGTACCACAGTTATTACATATAACCACACCACCTCCTGCCTCCCCAGGCGACCCACGCGTAGCTCCATCATAATTGAGTGCATATCAGCCTTGGGGTGGGCTCATCCAAGTGATGAATTGTTCTTGTTTCTTCGGGGGCTGGAGCACATGAATGTCCATATCATCATGCAAGCTGCGCCAAGTTTCATCAAATCTAACCTTTAAGAAGGCCCCAACATCCAAAGGAACTTCATTCTCTCTTCCAAACACAAACATACATCGCCAACGCCAAAGCCACCAAATAGTGATGGAGAAGAGAGTAGGCCAAGTATCGAGCACATCATACTCAAGATTTTTGCTGACCCAAGCTTGTATTTCACCATGGAAAAACTCCGGAGCATTTGCAAACCCTTCTAAATGCTTCCAAACACTTCGAGCCGCGGGGCAATCACGTAGGATATGTTAGGATCATTAGTTAGCTTCCTTTTAAACCTATTCACATTCCACAATAATCGGTCGTGACATACCAACCAAAGAAATGCTCGAATCCTTTGATTCACAGGTGCCTTCCACACCAAATCCCAAATTTCATTTTCCACACCATTGACTTCTTTACGGATGATGTTAATAGCCGAGTTTATCAAGAATTTACCTTTTGGGCCATTATCCCAATAGAGCAGGTCCTCGACATCTGGATCGTCCATAATCTCATGAGTTTGAAAAAGTTTCAATGTATCATGATCAAGGAATGAAGCAAACTGCTCCCACTTCCAACCCACACCCGGTTCCCACATTTCATCAACAGTCGCGCCAGCTAGTTCGGGTGGGGGAGGTTGCACAACAGCATCAATAAGAGGTGTTTTAGTCAGTCAACGATGGTCCCAAAAGAGGGTTTTGTTGCCCCTACCAACTGCCACTCTAATACCATCACAAAGAATATTCGCATTCTCCGAAATACCGCTCCAAATATTAGACATACCTGGCTTTTTAACAAACATATCCGTATCACAACGGCCTTTGCAATACTTGAAACGAAGAACCCGAGACCATAGGGCATTGGGTTCGGTAAGTAAGCGCCAACCTAGCTTAGCCATCAATGCAGTATTGGCTTGCTTTGCAGAATGAAACCCCAGACCCCCTTGATTACGAGGCTTTTGTAGAGTATCCCACGAAAGTAAGTGGATTTTTTTTGAATCTTCATCACCTCCCCAAAAGAATCTGCGCAATTTCTTGTGAATATCATCACAGAGAGATCGAGGGATTTTTGTTGTTTGCATAGAATAGTTGGCGAGAGAAGAGATAGTCGACTTGGCCAACGTAATTCTACCCGCCAAAGAGAGGTACTTTATCTTCCATCCAGAAAGACGCCTATCTAATTTTTCACAAATATGAGCAAACGTTTCCTTAGAAACTCGGTTGGTGAACACGGGCATACCAAGATAAATTCCGAGGTCCTCCTTGGCCATAATCCCCAACTTCTCGCAAATCTCCTCTTGTAGCAGATTAGAAACATTACCAGAAAAATAGACACGGGACTTCGATAAGCTAACCTTTTTCCCCGAGGCCTGGCAAAATCGCTGCAAGACATCATTGATGACAATGGCTTGGTCGACACTTGCTTGCGTAAATAAGATTATATCGTCTGCAAAAAATAAATTGGAGAGGAGGGGGCCATCTCGACTGGCACGAACGGGCTTCCATTTTTTAGCAATGATAGCTTCTTCTATTGTTTGATATAACCTCTCCATACACATGACAAACAAATAAGGAGATAATGGGTCTCCCTGCCGAATCCCACGACTCGGTTTAAAGCTATCTTAAGGTTCACCATTCCATAAGACATGAAGGGATGCAATACTCACACACTCCATAATCGTGTCAATCATAAGGATAGGAAGATTCATTTTATTCATAGTATCTCGAATAAAAGCCCATCTTAATCGATCATAAGCCTTCTCGAAGTCGATTTTGATGGCCATGAAACCCCTATTGCCTTGTTTTCTTTTCATAGTATGGATAACTTCTTGGACAATGACAATGTTATCTGAGATTTATTGGCCTGGCTCAAAGCTACCTTGAGTATTCGAAATCAAATTAGGGAGAGTGGGCTTGATACGATTAACAAGGGCTTTGGTAATAATTTTGTAAGCAACGTTACAAAGACCAATAGGACGAAATTGGGAAGTCATCTCCGGATAATCAACTTTGGGAATTAAAGTAATGAATGTCTCATTCAATCGCTCAGGAAGCCCTTTACCCTCCAAAACTTGGAAAACTGCTTTAGGGACATTAACCTTGACAAGCGTCCAGTTCTTCTGAAAAAACAATGCCTGGAACCCATCCGGTCCAGGCGCTTTAAGCGAGCCCATGGAGTGAACAACATCTTCAATCTCTAAACTAGAATAGGGTCGAGACAAAGCCACCCAGTCATTATGTGGAAGTTCGGGGAAAATGTCGGATGGGATGTCATAAGTGCTGCTATCACCATCATCAGTGAACAATTTGGAGAAGTAATTCATGATATGCGCTTTAACATGATCTTTTTCGTGAAGCCAGTTACCTTCGTCATCCTTAATCGTATCAATATTATTTCGCCAAGTCCTAATCACCGTGCTTAAGTGAAAGAATGTTGTATTACGATCTCCATTTTTCAACCAATTCACCCTCGATTTTTGGTACCAATACAACTCCTCCTCCTTTAAAACATCTTCTAATTCACGGCCGACTTGGATTCCACCTTAAACAAACCCCTATGCGGTGCAGTAGCTAAGGATTTTTGAATCCCTTCAATCCGAGCTAACAAGTTTCGTTTTTTATGGAAGATATTATGGAATGATTCCTTATTCCAAGTTTGCAAATCATCAGCGAGAAGATTTAATGAAGTTGGAAGATTTTCATTATTTTTCCATTTTCTATGGATGAAATCTTGAAAAGATTCATGAGTGAGCCATGCTGCTTGGAATTTAAAAGGACGGTTTAAAGATTGGAGAGGAATGAACCCATTAGGGGAGATCAAAATCGGGCAGTGATCGGATGAAATAGTAGGTAAGTGACGAACTTTGGCTTGTGTAAATCTCATGCTCCAGTCAGTGTTACAGAGGACTCTATTAAGACGAGCACTCTTGCGAGTATCAGGATTTAACCCACGAGCCCAAGTATGGGATGCCCCCGCAAATTCAACTTCAACTAAATTCATCGCATCAATCCACTCGTTGAAATTAGCAGCTCTTCGAATAGAATCCGGACAAGAAAAGCTTCTTTCACATGGGAATCTGGTATCATTGAAGTCTCCAGCAATGAGCCAAGGCTTTTGATGGGTGTTAGCGAACTCCTGGAGTTCCTTCCAAAGCTCATTGCGACGAGTAGGGTCAGGGCTAGCGTAAACCGCCGTGAAAAACCACGGTTGCGCACCTAGTTTTTTAATATCCATGGTAATATATTGATCGTGTTTAAAGATTGGTTCTTTATCCCTCCACTAAAACCACGAGCATCCACTCTAGTGTGCCCGGAATAACGAAGAAGAATGCCAATTTATTGGGCACGAAGGCCACCCATATGGGTTTCTACAAGCGCCAAAACCACCGGCTTATGCATACGAACCAATTCTTTGAGTGAGGCCACAAAGGCATTGCTACCAGCCCCCTGTACTTTTCATATCATGCAAGATATGGGCAAAGAGTCTTGCACAAATTGAGGTAGTCTATCTTCCATTAACACCGGAATTGAGGGTAACGAAGACAAAAAAGCTTGACTGATTAACCGTAATACGCGATTAATCTCATTGGGTTGTAGCAAATTGACTACTAGTCGAACCATGTTTCCATCCGAACTTCTAAAATATGCATCAGGGGGGTCGCTACTATGAGATAAGGGTTCTCCATTGGATGACCCACAAAGAGAGTCTTCTCGGTTGGATCAATCAGTTGAATCACGTTCGGGGGTTGGAGAACTATAGGGAATGGCGTCATGGTAGTAGGAAGAGAAGGTGGGTTGGCTCGAGGTGTTTGCATCTGTGGATTCAACAAAGAGAGGATTATGGTTAACTTGAGAGTTCGAGTGTTCTACGGGTTGGCTTTGAGGGTTTACGTTCTCTTTGCCAGGAAGAGAGATATGGTTAGAGTTGGCCTGATTAGGAATATTATTGGAATTGTTATCTTTAAGTATATTCTCGGATTTAGAGATAGAATTTTTCTTTTTTTGAAAATAGCTTTTAGAGGGAATCTTAGTAATCTTGGAAGGTTGAGATGGCTTTCCTAAACTGAAGGTGCTTAGATGAGAAGGAGGCGTGGGTTGGGCTTGTGAATCATCACCGAGATTAACAGTTGGGATTGAGTGCATAGCCGAGATATTCTCTCCTAAAGTTGGTGATTGATCAAGATAGGCTCCTTGTTTGAGGTTATCTAAATTTTCATCCCTATCTTCGTCCATAATATCCTCACTTAGAATTTGAAATCTTGAACCAACTCCTCTTTGGCGCCCTGATTTTTTGGTGCTACTGCTTTAGCAGCATTTGACGAATTTGCCCCTACTTTTCCAGCAGCTTCCTGAGCTGGTTGAACCCCCTGACCACGGTTGTTTCCCGATGCACCGCCCTTGTCGCTGCGCATAATTCGTTGAGGTTTCTTAACTAGCATCCAAGAACCAAAAGCCTCGACTTCTTCAGGCATAAGTTGGTGTACATCCATTCTTCCAAAATCTTGTGGATTGTCATTGACCATATTCTCATCTCGAATTACTTCAATCAAATCTGGACAATTCGACTCTTGGTGCCCTAATCTTCCACAATTATAGCAAAGCATTTTAATCCCTTCATATTGAATCCTCCATATTTTTGCCTTAAGCCAGAATTTCGAAAGTAGGGGCTTTGAAAGATCAATCTCGACACTAAGCCTGGTGAATTGGCCACGTTCTGCTTGTGCAGTAGTCTTATCAATACGAACAACTTTTCCAATTTTAGACCCAACTTTATGAAGAAAATTGACATCGAAGTATTCTACCGCCAGGTTCGGAATTCGGACCCAAGCAGTAAGAAATTGGAGGGGTTTGTCATCTGGAACAAAGTTAGGAATCCATTTTTTAATGGTAAGATAGTTATCATCGATCATCCATGGGCCTTGAGTAAGAACGTAATTGTAATCACTAGGATTCGTGAATCGAGCAATAAAGAACTTATGTCCTATATCCGTTAAGGATAGATCTCCCTTGAGACTCCATATTTTCTTGAGTTTTCTCATAAGTCCCATGTAACCAACATTTCCACTGAACATCTTTATGATGAGAGAGCTTTTCCAAGGCTGTCTCATTCTTCTCTTTTCTTCCTTCGTTAGAAGAATGGCTGGGCAACGAGCATCATGGACAAAATCCTCAGGGGCTTCATCATCATCTGAGATATCTTCTTCCTCATCTAATGATAAAATAGGAATATCCCTCCCTTGTTGCATATGTGAATGATTTTTTACCATGTCTCGAAAGGATTGATTCACCCCATTAGGATTATGAATGCCTTGCGACGTAAGAGGAGTCTTACCACTAACACCATCTGGGTGGTCTGATGCTTGACCTTCCTGTGGATTGCCATTAAAAAACCCAATTAGTAATTTTTTGTTTTGGTTTCTTGATAGATCGAGAAAGTTGATCTTGATCTTCAGTCGAATTCAGCTTGTTTTTGAGAATATTGGATGATCTTTGGGTTCACTATTGGGGTCACCTTGGGGAGAGAGCATTTTGAGTTTTTTCTTTACTAGGGAGATAAAGTATTGATTCAATAGTTCTTGAGCAAATTGGAGTTAGAGGCATACTTCAAAACCGTTTTAATAAAAGTGGGTCTTGCAACAAATACAATTGAGCACAACAACAGTAATATCAATGACAGCAAGAATTTTTGAAAAACAAGGCAACAAATATAGAACGAATATTGATAACGTGTATATATATATATATATAGATATATCTGATAATCAAACCACAACCATAATAGTAATCAAACAAAAAAATTCCAATCCATGATTATATATTACAGAAGAAAGAATGTCAAAACCATCCAAAATCTCACTCTACATCAGATAATCCAATCAATGAATGGTACCATAAATCCCCCAAAAAAAGCATATTTAAATTTAGTAAAGCAGCCCGAAAGCAAGCGCGACAAGGGATGTCAATGCGGCGGGGAAGAAAGCGGCAGCATCAGAGGTAGGTGCTGGCGCAGGAGCATCAACAGCAGCCACATTTTGGAATGAAAAGATAGCGATGATCATCATGACGATGGCGAAAGCAGCTCTCATTCTTATTGCCTCCATTTTTTTCTCTTTCCTATAAAATTGATGAAGAAGTGAAGGAATAAAGAAGAGAGAGAGAGTTGAAATGTTGTTGACGGGTTAAGGAGAGAATGAAAGGAGGGTTTATAAAGAGAGTTAGAAAGCCGAGAATCACGGGCAGGGGAGGAAATAGAGCCGTTGGTGATGGGGCTTTAATGTGAAGGTAAAGAGGGGATATTAAAGAAAGAATAAAAGCTGCCCGTTGCCCGAGGTAAGTGAGAGTTTGGAAGAGTTGTTTTGACAGACTGGAGTTAACTTCTAGATTGTTGGATACAGCTGGTCTTATTGGGGATTGCAATTTGCGGCTGTTGTTAGGGGCCCATTTGATGCCTTGTCGTTTAACTACCACCTTTTGATTGGACTTTGGAGTATTGTGGTAGTATATCACAGGGAAATCAGGAATCATGGTGATGCTTTTTAGGACGAATCTGCCCCTACTTTATAAAGAAGGTGTATCAAAATTAGAGTTGGTAAATACTCCATCCGTCCCATAATATAGTGCTTACATTTTATTTTGGGTGTCCCAAAATATTGTGTCTACTTCATCTTTTATCAATTTATTTGGACTAAATTATCATCAACTTTTGCACAAACTTTTCAAAATATTCATACCTTTTTTTCAAAATGAGTACTCCTATTTATTGCTTTGTACCATTCCAAGGAAAATTTATTGTTTTTTGAGTTTTTTTTAGGAAAAATAAAATAAAAAAGTAGTTTCAAGGTAAAAAGTACTTCAATAATTTTTTTTTTCGAGAATGCTACCATCCCTCCATTCTCCTTAATTCCCGTGAAAGAAAAAGAAGTAAGCACTATATTATGGGACGGAGGGTTGAGTCTATTTGGTATAGATTGGGTTTGTTTAGGCCGAGTCTATTAAGGGGTATATGGTGTTGAGTTAAAGTTGGGGATTAGGTCGGGTCAACATCAGATCGTATGCATAATACGTTAAATTAATGTTTGGATTTTCGATGTTTTAAGATAAATTTCAATCTTTTTTAAGATAATTTGGAATAATCAATAAAAGTTACAATAATATTTGTTTCTGCTAAGAAATTAAGGATTATAATATGTTGTGAGGTTTGATGTGGGCCCCAAGAGCGTTCGCCTGAGCTCCGATGTCCGTACACCTGAATCCTGCAAAATAACGTTAGACTACCCCGGGGGTGTTTAGGGATCGCCCCTCCGACGCTCAAGTCGGTTGAGATTGAGGTAGAGAGATAAAGTCTAGAGAGATATGCTCTAGTTTGTTAGGTGAGAATTGAATACATTGTTCATTGATGAAGCGGTTGAGGCTTTTATAGTGTTGGGGATTTCCCAAACAAGTAACATTGTTCAGATGGGCCTTTAGGGCATGCTACCCTTTTTAGGCAATGGTTATTCCATCCTTCTTAGAGATCCCCCAAAACACTGGTAACTAGGTCAACTTATAGGTGGGACCCACTGCTGCCACCTGTCCCATGCTCTAAGAGGCTTTTAGGATCCTTATTGGGTTGCTGATCAATTGAGCCCAAACAATTAGCCCCACGCCACGGATGGGGGATCACGGGAATCGGCGGTGGGATGCACGTACGTGGCGGAATACACACGGCCGTCTTGTTTCGGCCCGGTTGGCGGCCAGGATTCCCTTCCTGTTGAATAAAAAATGCCGACCCAGCCTCCTCCTGGTAAATGGGAAGAGGCCGACTAGGTCACTCCACGGTGGCGGGGAGAATGCCGACCCTGGTCATATCTGCCCGAATGAAGAGTGGTGGCCAGGGTCACTCCCCGGTGAAGGGAGAGTGCCGACCCGGTCTCCTCATGCTACATGCGAGTGGCCGAGGGTCACTCCCGGTGAAGGGAGAATGCCGACCCTGGTCATCCCTCGCGAATGACAAATGGCCCACGGGTCACTCCCGGTGAAGGGAGAGTGCCGACCCCGGTCATCCCCTCGCTAGACGAGGAGTGGCCGACTAGGTTCACTCCCCGGTGAAGGGAGAATGCCGACCCGGTCTCCTCATCTTTGCATGAAGAGTGGTCGGCAAGGGTCGCTCCCCGGGTGAAGGGAGAGTGCCGACCCTGGTCATCCCTTGCCGAATGAAAAATGGCCGACGGGTCACTCCCTGGTGATGGGAGAGTGCCGACCCGGTCATCCCCTGCTAGACGAAAAGTGGCCGACCGGGTCACTCCCTGGTGAAGGGAGAGTGCCGACCCGGTCATCTCTTGTGGGCAAGCGGGGAGGTCCGACCAAGTCACTTTCCATGGAAGGAAGAATGCCGACCCGGTCCCTTCTTATTGGATGAGGGGCCAGTTGATACTTGGCCATATTTGACCAAGTATAGAAGCGACTCGGCAAAGGAGGGGAGCTTACGTAGGCCGAATGGGGGTCTTGAGCCATTCGGATGAGGGGCTAATGAGCCCCAAGTCGGTCCGAATGGGTGCTAGGCGATACTTGGCCATATTTGACCGAGTATAGAAGCGACTCGGCAAAGGAGGGGAGCTCCTGTTGGCCGAATGGGGTGCTGAGCCACTCGGATGAGGGGCTAATGAGCCCCAAGCTGGTCCGAGTGGGTGCTAGCTGATACTTGGCCATATTTGACCGAGTATAGAAGCAACTCGGCAAAGGAGGGGGAGCTCCTGTTGGCCGAATGGGGTCTTGAGCCACTCGGATGAGGGCTAATGAGCCCCAAGCCGGTCCGAGTAGGTGCGTCCCCCACTTGTCATGCCACATGTCAACTATTGATACCGGGGATGTTGGGACCCTTAATGCAAGCCGAGTGGAGGGACGCTTCCGGAGTTACGACGCTTCAAATTCCTCGGGCTTAGGACGCTTTTCTTAATTTATTTGGACTCCATATGGAATGGATCGAAGGGGTCCAATTGGGCCTCTATTGGAAGCCCATTAGAGCGACGCGGGGGTTTTTTGCCGCACATCCCCCAAGGCACCCCTATATATGTATGAGAGGGGAGAGAATTTCAGGGTTACTTGCTCATTTCTTCATTCTCTCTCTCAAAAATCTCCAAATTCTCTCAACTCTTCACAGCTCTTCCTCCAGCTTCTTCGTCCGACCAGGTACGCTTTTCGTTTTTCTTAAGTTTTCTTTCTTTTCCTTTGAATAACCTCGGCCGACTCCCTTGTCCATAAATAATGGGAGATTCGTCCGAGTCGTCGACACCTCCGGCCTCACCTCCCTATAAATTATCCGAGGAGGTGAGGGGGATGGGAATAACTCGGTGTCGGCTATAATAAATTGCCCGACCCTCTGGCCGTGCCCGACGCGGCGGTTGCTCTCCCGAGCCCTTCGTCTTCGGTGGAGGAGGAGGCCGAGGGTCATTCCCTATCCTTGGGAAGTGTCGCCGGCCTATCCCCCCTCAAGGAGTTACTTAGACAAATATTTGTCTCGTGATGTAGTGTGGGTGGCCATGCCGAGGGGAGCGAGGAGGAGCGTCCACTTCGGCCGAGAATTAGAGTATCCCGACCTGGATCCGAAAGGAGGTCCAGGGACTTTCTTCCCCGAGCCAGGCGTAATTAAGTCTTTGACTGAGGACCTTCGGGGGACGGCGACCAGGTTCCAAATAAAAGATCCATTCTATCTGGTCCGACCGGAGGCCCATCATACAGTTCTGTCTCCACCGCCCGGATGCATAGCTGTCTACTACAAATCGATGGAGATGGGGCTTCGGTTCCCATTGACCCCTTTTGCCAAAGAATTGCTGAACGCCTACAACTTGGCCATTTGCCAAGTCTCCCCGAACTCATGGGGGGGATCAATGCCTTCCAGGTCATCTGCGACCTGATAGGTGTCCGACCGACCATTAAGTTGTGGAGGCACATGTACCAGCCGGGTCGAGGTTATGGCAGCGTCTAATGGGCCTGGCTGGTGGAGTTTTCAGGTCCGACCGGGATATCGGACCGTCCTCAATCTTCCTAGATCCCAGAAAGGGTTTCGTAGGGAGTTTGCCTTTGTCTATTTCGGCGGGGATTGGGGAATTCCGCTGGTCCCTCCCCCGACTGAGCCCCTCGTCGCTTTGAATTGCCGGGTAGGCGAGCTCGATGATGAGGAAGGAGCCGCGGCTGCTATATGCGAGGCCAGAGTCGAGGATCGTAAACGGGGGCGAGGTGTTCGTCCCCGGCCAATGGTTGCCCGACTGCCATCTTTTCAGTGATGAGCATTTCCTCTCGGCTATGGGCCTGAGTTCGACCTTCCCGAAGGGTAATTTGCCGAGGGGGTGGCTTAGGGTGGTCAGAGTGATGCTTTGATCTTTCATTTTGACTAACTCTTTTGCATTTTGTTTTGTTTTTGCGAGCACGCCCGTGCGTATATAGACGAGGTAGATCCGACCATGGCCGACAACCGAACGTAGCGGCAATGCGGGCCGCTCGGGTGAAGGCCGAGATTGCGGCTAAGACCATGAAGGTCCCCGCCCTCCGAAGGTAAAAACTCCATTCCTTTTTTTGGCCGGGCGGTATTTCCTGTAGCTAGAGATTTACGGGAGTTCTTTCTTTTTCTCCGGGGATCCCGCCAAGCCTAAGTCCAAGAAGAGGAAGGAACGGTCCCGTCGACAAGGTCGCTCGGACCAGAAAGCTCTCGCGAGAGCCAAAGCTGAGCGGGAGAAGGCTGATCGGGAGAAGGAGGCCAAAAAGTCCAAGTCCATTGAGGTTATTAGCCCGAGGGGGCCGTCGCAGCCTGCCGACGGCGGATCTCTCTCTCTTCACTCCTCCGACTTTCGACCCATGGGGAGCCCTCAGTATACTCCCATGTCTCCCTCCGCCGACCGTGTTGAGGATGAACTGGGCGAGGGGGCGAGGCCCATCGTGCCCTTTCACCGAGCTCGGTCGAGCCGAGAAGGACGGTCGGCCGGGCCAAGGCAATAGAGGCGATGTATACTTCCGCCGATCGGGAGCATATTCTGGCAACTCATGGTCCGAATGAGACCAACGAGCTCTTCCGGTCCTGGCATGATGTAAGTCCTTTTCTCACTGCCGAGGGTCTTACCCTTCACTTATGTGATTTATTTCTTTGTTTTGATCTGCTTTCTTCTTCCCGCAGTTCTCTGTTCGGCTGGCCAATGTGGCTCAGATTCGAGTAAGCCTCACAGAAGAGGTGGCCGATCTCAAGGAGAAGGCCAAGAAGCACTTTGACGAGGTCTACCGCGCCAAGGAAGGCAAGCGGATGGCTGAGTCGAAGCTCGATGATGCTGAGAGGGCCATCAAGGAGGATCAAAAAGGCTTCGAGGAGGAGCGGGGTAAGTGGGCTAAGGAGAGAGCCGACCTGGTCCTTGCTCGGGATGCGGCCCTAGCCGAGAAGGCCGATGCCCTGGTTAAGCTGAAGGAGGCTGAGCAGGAGGTGGCCGACCTCAAAGTCAAGTTGACTTAGTTGGAGGGCCAAGTAAAGACCGAGGCGCAGTGGTTCTCCGAATGGGAGAAATCTGAAGCTGCCGGGATCTATGCCAACGAGGTCGGCAGTGCTGCGCACAAAATGGGGGAGGATGAGGCGCTTGATAGGCTGAAGAAGGTTCTTGCCGAGTCCCACCCTGACTTGATCTGGGCGGAAGTTTGGTCAAGCTATCAAATGTCCATCGATGTCGACAACGCTGCTATCCGGGCTCGGCTGAAAGCTGAAGGGGTGGACGTCGATAGTGTTGATGAGGACGATGATGAAGAGGGTCATGTCAACGTCAACGTCCTTGATGGCGATGATGATGATGGCAATGAAGATGACGGCAATGAAGATGATGTCGAGGACAATCTTTGGTCGGGTGAAGAGTTGGTTGGGGACAACTCTGAGCCGAATGCCGGGAGCATGACTGATCTTCCCCCTCCCCCTAGCTCTTAAGATGCACTTTGTACTTAGTTGTTTTTGTATTTTGCCTTTTATTGCTTTTGCGATGGCTCCTTCTTTGTAATGCCCGACCATCTTCAATGAAACTAGTTATTTTGTCTCAACTTGTTCGTTTGTTGATTGCAATATTTTCCGAGTAATTTCGTTTTCGCTAAACAAGCTAAACCGATTAAAACCGAGGAATTGCCAACCGTTTTAATTTCCCAAAAGGATGTTAATTTGTTTTGGTCGGTTAAGTCGCGGAACAAAATATGCCGACAAGGCTATAATTACAAGCTATTACAATATATGCCCCTATTGCAAGTAACAAACTCTACACGAAGTATTTCTTGAGGTTGTCTGCGTTCCAGGGTCGGGCCAGGGGAACACCCTTGGGGGATTGTAGTCGAAAAGTCCCTGGTTTGATGATTCCCGTCACTTTGTAAGGGCCATCCTAGTTAGGTCCGAGCTTTCCCTTCAAGTGCGAGAGCCCGGTGGCTTCGACTTTCCGAACGACCCATCGCCGAGAGTTGGATTGGTCGGGACTTTACTCGGCGATTGAACATCCGAGTGACTCTTTGCTTGTATCGGATAGATTTCAGCAACGCGTTGCCCCTTGTTTCTGGAAGCAAGTCCAAGTTGACTGGCTTTTCTTCCTCATTTTTCTCGAATTCATAGAACGTTATTCGAGGAGATGGGATGCCGACTTCTACTGGTAGGACCGCCTCGCTACCATACACAAGGCTGAACGGCGAGTGCCCTGTGGCTTCTTTGGTAGTAGTTCGGCCGACCAGAGAACCCCTGGTAGGTCGTCGACCCATGCTCCTTTAGCAGCCTCCCAGAGATTTCTTGATTCCCTTGAGCACTATTTTATTGGCCGACTCAGCTTGTCCGTTCGTTTGCGGCCTTGAAACCGCGGAGAATTTGGTGCATATGCCGAACCGTGCACAATATTCCCGAGTTGGGCCTTGTTGAATCTGGCGTCCATTGTCGAAAATCAGTACCCTGGGAACTCCGAACCTGGTGATGATGTTTCTCCAAATGAACGTTTGAACTTGTTTATCGGTTATGGAGGAGAGCGGTTCGGCCTCGGTCCATTTGGTGAAGTAGTCGATGGCGACTATCAGAAACTTCCTTTGACCTGAGGCCGGGGGAAATGGTCCGAGTAGGTCCATGCCCCACTTATCAAAGGGCAAGACTGCTTGAATCGTTGTTAAGGGGGTGGTCGGTGCTCGGGGGATGTCTGAATGAACCTGACAGGACGGACATCTCTTGACCAGCTCATGAGCGTCCGTTTTTAGAGTAGGCCAGTAGTATCCGGCTCGGAGAGCTTTTCCGGCTATGGTTCTTCCCCCTTGATGACTTCCGCAAGCCCCTTGGTGGATCTCCCTGAGGATGTAATTCCCTTCCTCGGGGGTGACACATTTAAGCAATGGATGGGTGAAGGATTTTTTATAGAGTTGATCCTCATGCCATAAAAACCATCCGGATTTGTGCTTGACTCGGGCAGCCTCCTTGTGGTCTTCAGGCAATTTCCCGTCTCTCAGATATCCGATCACCTCATTCATCCATTCAGATGTCCGATTCGGGACCCAGTTGCTCCACGGCATTGATCTTTGGGTCTGTCGAAGGACTTCCCACATGATTGTTCGAGGAGCCGCCCCATCTCGCCGCATTCGGGCTAGTGCATCGCCGCTCGGTTTTCCGATCGGGGTATGTGGGTGATATTGAACTGAGACAACCGTTTGATGATGCCTTGGGTCTTAGCCAAATACATGCGCATGTTGTCTTCTTTGGCCTCGTACTCGCCGGATACCTGACCCACTATCAGCTGGGAGTCGGATTTGGCGTTAATCACGGTGGCCCCAGCTAGGATGCATATCTCCCGGTCGAGGATTAACGCCTCGTACTCGCCTTCGTTGTTAGAGCCCAAGAATTCGAACCTAATGGCGTACTCCATTTTTTCCCCGACCTGGGAGGTTTTATAACTAACCCGGCTCCGCACCCAGTTTTGGTGGATGAACCGTCTACTTGCAATTCCCAGCTATCCGTCGTGACGGGGGCCCGGGTTGTACATTCCCGTTATGAAGTCGCCCAAGGCTTGGGCTTTGATCGCCCTCCCGGGCTCATATTCCGGCCGAAGTCCGCAGGTGATCCGCCCTTGATCGGTCATCCGGCTAGAGTGATTCTCGCTTTCGATGAGCTTCCCGAGCGGGCGACTCGTGAGGACCTTGATCGGATGGGCTTGGAAGTAAGGCTTGAGCTTCCGACCGGCCATTACTAAGGTAAAGACCATCTTTTCGACTTCGCCGTATTTGGCCTCGGCTCCCGAAAGGCGTGATCGATGAAGTAGGCCTGGGTGTTGCTTTTCTTCTCTCTCGCCTATCGAACCGCGCCGAGTGCGTATTACGATACCGCTAAGTACACGAACGGCGTTTCTCCCGGCAAGGGAGAAATAAGTTTTGGGAGCGTTGATAGGTGGGCTTTGAGGGAGATAAAAGCCTGCTCGGCCTCGTCATCCCAAGTGAATTCCTTTCCTTTCAGGGTTTTGAAGAAATGGAGGCTCTTATCTGCTGACCGGGATAGGAAGCGGCCGAGGGCGGCCAAACACCCGGTGAGGTGTTGTACTTCCCTTACGTTTCGAGGAGACTTCATCTCCATTACGGCTTTGATTTTGTCCGGATTTGCCTCAATCCCTCTTTCGTCCACCAGAAACCCGAGGCACTTCCCCCCTTTTACCCCGAAGACACACTTTTTGGGGTTCAGCATCATGCGGAATCGCCTCAGTGTACTGAGGGTCTCTTTTAGGTCTGAGGGGTGATCACCATGGGCTTTGCTTTTGACGATCATGTCGTCGACGTACACTTCGATATTCCGACCCAACTGGTCGCTGAAAATCTTGTTGAATGTGCGTTGATACGTAGCCCTTGCATTCTTGAGCCCGAAGGGCATCATTTTGTAGCAATACACCCCTTGATTGGTGACGAAGGCGGTATGAACTCGATCATGCTCTGCCATCAGGATCTGGTGATACCCCGCGTTTGCGTCCATGAAGCTCAGGAGAGCGTGCCCTACCGTTGAGTCGACCAGCCTGTCGATTTTGGGCAGAGGGTGGTTATCTTTTGGACAGGCCTTGTTCAGGTCTGTAAAATCCACGCACATTCTCCATGCCCCACTCGACTTTTTGACCAGGACTACGTTGGCCAACCATTCCGAGTACTGGCATTCTTCAATGAACCCTGCCTCGAGCAATTTCTTAACTTCGGCGGCCGCCGCAGTGTTCCTCTCGGGGCCTTGATGTCTCAGCTTTTGCTTGACGGGCCTGAATCCCTCTTTGATGTTGAGCTCGTGGCACATTACTTTTGGGTCAAGCCCGGGCATTTCGGTGGCTTCGTAGGCGAAGACGTCTCTGTATTCTGTTAACACTTGGACGATCTCCTTTCTTGTCTGAGGATCCATGTCCTTGCCCACTCTTAAGGTCCGACCGTGTTTTTCGTCAATGATGACTTCTTCGTCGTCTTCGGCTGGCTGAGGGCGCTCGTATTGCTTAGGGTTCTCAGTAAGGTACACCCCGAGCCTATTTGTGGGCTGATCGTCTTCCCGTTTTCTTTTTTTCGAGTCCTCTGGGACGTCGATCTTGTTTTTCAGGCTGTTCACGTAGCATTCACTTGCCGCCTGCTGATCCCCTTGAATTTTCCGACTTTACCCTCGTCGGTTTCAAATTGCATGAGGAGCTGGTAAATTGAAATTGCTGCCTTGACCCTATTCAGAGTCGGTCTTCCCATTATGATGTTGTATGGTAGAGGGATGTCCACCACCAGGAAGTCAATCGGTAGGCTTCTTCCTTTGCCCTTATTTCCCATCCGAGCAGGCAATCTTATGGATCCGACAGGGTGTACCGAATTTCCCCCGAAGCCTATGAGTGGCTGATTGAGCGGGGTTACATCCTTCTCATTGTACTTCAGTTTCCTGAGGCACTCCAGTGTGATTATATCTGCCGAAGATCCACCATCCACCAACACCCGTTTGACTCTGGCATTGGCCACTTTGAGTTCGATGACCAAGGGATCGTCGTGGGGCGTGTGCAGGGGCCGACTGGACTCGCCGAAGGTCATGATGGGACAGTCGGGTCGGGGATGATGGACGTCGAGTACCTGGTGCTTTAGACTCTGGAGGTGGGCTTTGCGTGAGCGGCCGGTCCAGCCGCCCGACACGAAGCCACCTGCTATGACCCCGATGAAGCCCTCTGTATCCCCGCTGTTGGATTGACCAACCTTTTGTTTGCCCTTTTCCTCCCTAGAGTGCTTGAGGTACCGGTTCAGCTTCCCCTGGTCAGCTAAGTTGTCCAGGGATTTCTTAAGTTCCCTGCAATCCTTGGTGGTGTGACCGCACTCTTTGTGGAATTCGCACCATTGGCTTTTGTCTCGCCGAGTGACCGACGTTCTGATGGGAGGTGGGCGAGGCATCATGGATTTATCCTTGATGTCCAAGTAGATTTCTCTTCTGTTCTTGTTGAATCGGGGGTCGATGCCGTGGTCGTTAAACCTATCTGACCGACCACCTGTTTTCTGCTGCTTCGACTGGTCCTTGTGATTTCCTTCTTCTTTCCTCTTCTTGCTCCCATCGTCTGAGTGACGACATATATCGGTCGCTTGGATGAATCTTTGCGCCCGAGTCATTGCTTCGGAGAAGGTTTTCACTTCGTTCTCAGCCAAGGACCATCTAAGCCGACCAGGTTGAAGGCCAGACATTAAGGCGGCGAACGCCACTGCATCTTGTAGATCAGAGATTTTTAATGACTCCTCATTGAACCTGTTGATGTAGTCGGCCAGACTTTCATTCTTCTCCTGCCTGACTCCCATCAAATGAAGACTTGTTTTCTTTTGTCTTTTTCCGGCGATAAACTGGTGAAGAAATAGGTCCTCGAGCACTGAGAAATCTTTTACGATCCCCACGGGAAGCTCTTGGAACCAGTTTAGAGCCAGTCCTTTCAGAGTCGTGGGAAAGAAACGGCACCAAGTGGCCTCACAGCCAGTTTGAACGCTCATTTGCGCTTTGTATGTGGCCATGTGATCGTCCGGGTCGGTTAGGCCCGCAAATGGTTCGATCGAAGGCGTTTTGATTTTTCCAGGGCTGGGCGCCTCAAGTATGTCCTGGCTGAATGGGACCATGAACTTAAGCGCCCCGCTGTTGATCCAAATGGGCTTCGATTGGGCTGAGTCGTCGCGCCCTTCTCGCTGAGCGGCTTTCTTATTAAGAATGTGCCGAGCGTCTAGGCCCTTGCTGAGTCGCTTCTCGTTTAGGAAATGCCGAGCATCAGGGGTTTTATTCCCGACGTTGCCCCTGGGTGATTTGGATACGTGCGTCTCCTCTCCCCGCAACGTGGATCCCCCTTTAGACCCGTGCCTCTGTTCCTCTCCCTGTCTGGATCGTTGCCGATCGTGCTGACTATGCTCCCTCGGGCCCGACCGCTGCCGGCTAGGCTGGCCTTGGTTCTCTGCCCGAAGGGAAGGGACCAGGGTCTGGTCTTTAGGGGGTTGAAGAAAACGCCCCTGCTGTAGGTTGGCCAACATATCCCTCAGGCTTTGCTGCAGGGTCTGCTGGAGCTGAGCGGCTATCAAATTTATGTCCGCCGTGGATATAGGATGGGGATCAGCGTGCTGTAGCTGCTGTGAGGGATCCTATCTATTTTCGATTGACTGATCCTCCTCATGGTCGAAGGTTTGAACGGTCGGCGTCCTGGGCCGTTCGGATCTCCTCTGGTGAGATGGTGAAGGATCCCTTTCGGACCTCTGAGCCTGTGCTGAGGGCTGTCTGGTGCGAGTGCTCTTGGCTGGGGCCATTGTGAAGTGGTTCTTACTGAGTGGTGGCGAAGCGACTTTGATTGTAACCTCCCCACACACGGCGCCAAACTGTTTCTGCTAAGAAATTAAGGATTATAATATGTTGTGAGGTTTGATGTGGGCCCCAAGAGCGTTCGCCTGAGCTCCGATGTCCGTACACCTGAATCCTGCAAAATAACGTTAGACTACCCCGGGGGTGTTTCCGGGATCGCCCCTCCGACGCTCAAGTCAGTTGAGATTGAGGTAGAGAGATAAAGTCTAGAGAGATATGCTCTAGTTTGTTAGGTGAGAATTGAATACTGTTCAGTGATGAAGCGCGTTGGCTTTTATAGTGTTGGGGATTTCCCAAACAAGTAACATTGTTCGAGATGGGCCTTTAGGGCATGCTACCCTTTTTAGGCAATGGTTATTCCATCCTTCTTAGAGATCTCCCAAAACACTGGTAACTAGGTCAACTTACGGGTGGGACCCACCGCCGCCACCGTCCCATTCTCTAAGAGGCTTTTAGGATCCTTATTGGGCCGGTGATCAATTGAGCCCAAACAATATTAAATACACTTTAAAAAATTATTTTTTAAATGACATATGAGTCATTTATATTCGGGTGATTTCAGATCTAGTCAATTTCACTTCTTGTCAATTTGGAGTTGCTAAGCTAGGGTTGGTGCATTCGGGTCGATTAAGTTCCTTTCAGATTCTGAGTCGACTTTAAGTCGCCAAACTCGTGTCCAAATTAGATATTAGAGGTGGCAAACAGGTCATATTCGAGTCAACTTTGTGTTTAGGGTTCTATTTCAGCCAGTCACTTTCGCGTGAAAGACGGGTCTCAGGTCGGGTCAACGGGTACGAGTCGATTTTGCCGGCTATATCGGATATCAAGTCATATCAACTTTGTCATGTTTAAGCAAAACTAACTTTATTCAATATACAACTCAACATCTTAAACTTATTTGAATTTACTTGAATTGAACTAATTTGAACTTATCAAGTTTTATCTATACTTATTGGAATTTATTTTGCTAGATGTTAAAGTTTATTAAAACTTACTTGAACTTATTGGAACTTATGAATCGATAGCATAAGTATTTTATAACATTCATGAGCATAAACATGCAACTTTGACAATTTATATACTTAATTTTACTATTTCTTTTTGGCAAAATTACTAAAATTTATTGATATTTAAAAAAAATTGAGACAAACTCAATAACATACTCTATAAACATATATGTTTTTACATATTAGCAACAGTATATGATCAAAGTTAGATATGTAAATAATGTCAAAAATTAAATTAGATTAACTAAAAGAAAGCATAACTGCTAGAGACATAGGTGGTTAATAGGTAGGACCGTAGGATAGCCCAATGAGGTTATGGCTAGGTCAAGGTTATAGGGTTTTAGATTGGGTTATGATTTTAATAGGTAATGACTTGATAGGACTTATTAATATAACCAATATAGGGCCACAGTAGACAACCCAATGATTGTTGAAGACAAATATATAGGGTCAAATTATACGTGAGAATCGGACAAGATCAAAAAATAAATACTTTCGTCCATTCTTTAATAATTGCAACTTTTGAGTTTTCATGTGGACATGAGAAAAAGTTTTGACATTTTATGGCGATTTTTGTCTCACTAAAAAACCATTCTATGGTGCAATTTATGGATTTCGTTGAATGCCACCTATCTTACGATGAGAAGGAATGAATTACAATCCTTAGGTAGAGATATGTTATATAAAGTATGCGCGCTACCATGATTGTGGAACGTGGTGAGTGTGCATTGATGCGCTGGGGAGAGACCGCGTTAATGGAGCCTTATTGGGTGGTCCAAAATAACTAGGGAGCAAGGCATACAAAATATGGTAGGATGAGTAATGAATGCCTTTCTTACGGCATCATAACGACCGTTGAATAAGTTAAATCCAGATAATTTTAATCCCTTTGTTGTCTTTCTAGCCATTAATTTTTCTTTGTCTCTTGGAATTCTTAGAAATGAAGAGGTCAATCTATGATCATATAATTGAAGTATATGTAGTTGTTTGAAGTATTTTTTTTTCTGGATTAAAAATATTGAGTGGTATCCCTAATACTACGACGGAATTTTTGATGTGTTCTTTCTCAAACTCATGGAAGTATTGATTCTATCATATTAGACTTGGTTTGTATAATTAAACTTATACATCTTCCACAGTACAATACAATAGAATGGATGATGATGAAGTGTAATTAAAAATCATATAACTAAGGCAAAATTGGCCTCAACACCATACATTATGACGCGGGTGCACGTGCACCCAACACGACCAACTTTGACTAGTAGCCAAAACACCCCAGACTATTGGTCGTGGTGCGGCCGAGTGTCATAAATGACGCCGAAGTTAGCTTTTCTCGACACATGTTCACGTGACTTAGACTTCTAATCAATTAAAAAATAAGATAAATGAAAGAAAAAGGGGAAAAAAAACAATTAACATCTGTTTAGTATGCTCTGCTGGCAGGTAAACTATTTCCCTCAAGATGTTCTTCAATTGGAGACTTGTGCAACAATGGCTGAGTTTGCTCCGACTTTCGACCCATGGGGAGCCCTCAGTATACTCCCATGTCTCCCTCCGCCGACCGTGTTGAGGATGAACTGGGCGAGGGGGCGAGGCCCATCGTGCCCTTCACCGAGCTCAGTCGAGCTGAGAAGGACGGTCGCTGGACCAAGGCAATAGAGCTGATGTATACTTCCGCCGATCGGGAGCATATTCTGGCAACTCATGGTCCGAATGAGACCAACGAGCTCTTCCCGGCCCCGGCATGATGTAAGTCCTTTTCTCACCGCCGAGGGTCTTACCCTTCACTTATGTGATTTATTTCTTTGTTTTGATCTCGCTTTCTTCTTCCCGCAGCTTCTTCTGTTCTACCGCCAATGTGGCTCGATTCGAGTAAGCCTCACAGAAGAGGTGGCCGATCTCAAGGAAAAGGCCAAGAAGCACTTTGACGAGGTCTACCGCGCCAAGGAAGGCAAGCGGATGGCTGAGTCGAAGCTCGATGATGCTGAGAGGGCCATCAAGGAGGACCAAAAAGGCTTCGAGGAGGAGCGGGGTAAGTGGGCTAAGGAGAGAGCCGACCTGGTCCTTGCTCGGGATGCGGCCCTAGCCGAGAAGGCCGATGCCCTGGTTAAGCTGAAGGAGGCTGAGCAGGAGGTGGCCGACCTCAAAGTCAAGTTGACTCAGTTGGAGGGCCAAGTAAAGACCGAGGCGCAGTGGTTCTCCGAATGGGAGAAATCTGACGCTGCCGGGATCTATGCCAACGAGGTCGGCAGTGCTGCGCACAAAATGGGGGAGGATGAGGCGCTTGATAGGCTGAAGAAGGTTCTTGCCGAGTCCCACCCTGACTTGATCTGGGCGGAAGTTTGGTCAAGCTATCAAATGTCCATCGATGTCGACAACGCTGCTATCCGGGCTCGGCTGAAAGCTGAAGGGGTGGACGTCGATAGTGTTGATGAGGACGATGATGAAGAGGGTCATGTCAACGTCAACGTCCTTGATGGCGATGATGATGATGGCAATGAAGATGACGGCAATGAAGATGATGTCGAGGACAATGCTGGTCGGGCTGAAGAGTTGGTTGGGGACAACTCTGAGCCGAATGCCGGGAGCATGACTGATCTTCCCCCTCCCCCTAGCTCTTAAGATGCACTTTGTACTTAGTTGTTGTTGTATTTTGCCTTTTATTGCTTTTGCGATGGCTCCTTCTTTGTAATGCCCGACCATCTTCAATGAAACTAGTTATTTTGTCTCAACTTGTTCGTTTGTTGATTGCAATATTTTCCGAGTAATTTCGTTTTCGCTAAACAGTTAAAACTGATTAAAACTGAGGAATTGCCAACCAGTTTTAATTTCCCAAAAAGGATGTTAATTTGTTTTGACTGGTTAAGTCTGGAACAAAATATGCCGACAGGCTATAATTACAGCTATTACAATATATGCCCCTATTGCAAGTAACAAACTCTACACGAAGTATTTCTTGAGGTTGTCTGCGTTCCAGGGTCGGGCCAGGGGAACACCCTTGGGGGATTGTAGTCGAAAAGTCCCTGGTTTGATGATTCCCGTCACTTTGTAAGGGCCATCCCAGTTAGGTCCGAGCTTTCCCTTCAAGTGCGAGAGCCCAGTGGCTTCGACTTTCCGAACGACCCAATCGCCGAGTTGGATTGGTCGGGACTTTACTCGGCGATTGAACATCCGAGTGACTCTTTGCTTGTATCGGATAGATTTCAGCAACGCGTTGCCCCTTGTTTCTGGAAGCAAGTCCAAGTTGACTGGCTTTTCTTCCTCATTTTTCTCGAATTCATAGAACGTTATTCGAGGAGATGGGATGCCGACTTCTACTGGTAGGACCGCCTCGCTACCATACACAAGGCTGAACGGCGAGTGCCCTGTGGCTTCTTTGGTAGTAGTTCTGGCCGACCAGAGAACCCCTGGTAGGTCGTCGACCCATGCTCCTTTAGCAGCCTCCAGAGATTTCTTGATTCCCTTGAGCACTATTTTATTGGCCGACTCAGCCTGTCCGTTCGTTTGCGGCCTTGAAACCGCGGAGAATTTGGTGCATATGCCGAACCGTGCACAATATTCCCGAGTTGGGCCGCTGTTGAATTGGCGTCCATTGTCGAAAATCAGTACCCTGGGAACTCCGAACCTGGTGATGATGTTTCTCCAAATGAACGTTTGAACTTGTTTATCGGTTATGGAGGAGAGCGGTTCGGCCTCGGTCCATTTGGTGAAGTAGTCGATGGCGACTATCAGAAACTTCCTTTGACCTGAGGCCGGGGGAAATGGTCCGAGTAGGTCCATGCCCCACTTATCAAAGGGCAAGACTGCTTGAATCGTTGTTAAGGGGGTGGTCGGTGCTCGGGGGATGTCACGAATGAACCCGACAGACGGACATCTCTTGACCGGCTCATGAGCGTCCGTTTTTAGAGTAGGCCGCAGTATCCGGCTCGGAGAGCTTTTCCGGCTATGGTTCTTCCCCCTTGATGACTTCCGCAAGCCCCTTGGTGGATCTCCCTGAGGATGTAATTCCCTTCCTCGGGGGTGACACATTTAAGCAATGGATGGGTGAAGGATTTTTTATAGAGTTGATCCTCATGCCATAAAAACCATCCGGATTTGTGCTTGACTCGGGCAGCCTCCTTGTGGTCTTCAGGCAATTTCCCGTCTCTCAGATATCCGATCACCTCATTCATCCATTCAGATGTCCGGGACAGACCGCTCGCTCCCCGGCATTGATGCTGGGCTGTCGAAGGACTTCCCACATGATTGTTCGAGGAGCCGCCCCATCTGCCGAACTGGCCATTCGGGCTAGTGCATCAGCCTGCTGGTTTTCCGATCGGGGTATGTGGGTGATATTGAACTGAGACAACTGTTTGATGATGCCTTGGGTCTTAGCCAAATACATGCGCATGTTGTCTTCTTTGGCCTCGTACTCGCTAGGATACCGACCCACTATCACTGGGAGTCGGATTTGGCGTTAATCACGGTGGCCCCGGCCTAGGATGCATATATCCGGCCGAGGATTAACGCCTCGTACTCGCCTTCGTTGTTAGAGCCCAAGAATTCGAACCTAATGGCGTACTCCATTTTTTCCCCGACCGGGAGGTTTTATAACTAACCCGGCTCCGCACCCGGTTTTGGTGGATGAACCGTCTACTTGCAATTCCCGCCTATCCGTCTGGCTGACCGGGGGCCCGGTTGTACATTTCGTTATGAAGGCGCCCAAGGCTTGGGCTTTGATCGCCCTCCCGGGCTCATATTCCCACCCGAAGTCCCCGCACTGATCCGCCTGGCCGGTCATCCGGCTAGAGTGATTCCCTTTCGATGAGCTTCCCGAGCGGCCGACCCGTGAGGACCTTGATCGGATGGGCTTGGAAGTAAGGCTTGAGCTTCCGACCGGCCATTACTAAGGCAAAGACCATCTTTTCGACTTCGCCGTATTTGGCCTCTCGGCTCCCGAAAGGCGTGACCGATGAAGTAGACTCGGGTGTTGCTTTTCTTCTCTCTCGCCTATCGAACCGCGCCGAGTGCGTATTCTCGATACCGCTAAGTACACGAAAGCCGTTTCTCCCGGCAAGGGAGAAATAAGTTTTGGGAGCGTTGATAGGTGGGCTTTGAGGGAGATAAAAGCTCGCTCGGCCTCGTCATCCCAAGTGAATTCCTTTCCTTTCGAGGTTTTGAAGAAATGGAGGCTCTTATCTCGCCGACCGGGATAGGAAGCGGCCGAGGGCGGCCAAACACCCGGTGAGGCGTTGTACTTCCCTTACGTTTCGAGGAGACTTCATCTCCATTACGGCTTTGATTTTGTCCGGATTTGCCTCAATCCCTCTTTCGTCCACCGTAAAACCCGAGGCACTTCCCCCTTTTACTCCGAAGACACACTTTTGGGGTTCAGCATCATGCGGAATCGCCTCAGTGTACTGAGGGTCTCTTTTAGGTCTGAGGGGTGATCACCCTGGGCTTTGCTTTTGACGATCATGTCGTCGACGTACACTTCGATATTCCGACCCAACTGGTCGCTGAAAATCTTGTTGACTGTGCGCTGATACGTAGCCCCTGCATTCTTGAGCCCGAAGGGCATCATTTTGTAGCAATACACCACTTGATTGGTGACGAAGGCGGTATGAACTCGATCATGCTCTGCCATCGGGATCTGGTGATACCCCGCGTTTGCGTCCATGAAGCTCAGGAGAGCGTGCCCTGCCGTTGAGTCGACCAGCCTGTCGATTTTGGGCAGAGGGTGGTTATCTTTTGGACAGGCCTTGTTCAGGTCTGTAAAATCCACGCACATTCTCCATGCCCCACTCGACTTTTTGACCAGGACTACGTTGGCCAACCATTCCGAGTACTGGCATTCTTCAATGAACCCTGCCTCGAGCAATTTCTTAACTTCGGCGGCCGCCGCAGTGTTCCTCTCGGGGCCTTGATGGCTCAGCTTTTGCTTGACGGGCCTGAATCCCTCTTTGATGTTGAGCTCGTGGCACATTACTTTTGGGTCAAGCCCGGGCATTTCGGTGGCTTCGTAGGCGAAGACGTCTCTGTATTCTGTTAACACTTGGACGATCTCCTTTCTTGTCTGAGGATCCATGGCCTTGCCCACTCTTAAGGTCCGACCGTGTTTTTCGTCAATGATGACTTCTTCGTCGTCTTCTACCGGGCCGAGGGCGCTCGTATTGCTTAGGGTTCTCGGCAAGGTACACCCCGAGCCTATTTGTCAGGGCTGATCGTCTTCCCGTTTTCTTTTTTTCGAGTCCTCTGGGACGTCGATCTTGTTTTTCAGGCTGTTCACGTAGCATTCACTTGCCGCCTGCTGATCCCCTTGAATTTTCCGACTTTACCCTCGTCGGTTTCAAATTGCATGAGGAGCTGGTAAATTGAAATTGCTGCCTTGACCCTATTCAGAGTCGGTCTTCCCATTATGATGTTGTATGGTAGAGGGATGTCCACCACCAGGAAGTCAATCGGTAGGCTTCTTCCTTTGCCCTTCTTTCCCATCCGAGCAGGCAATCTTATGGATCCGACAGGGTGTACCGAATTTCCCCCGAAGCCTATGAGTGGCTGATTGAGCGGGGTTACATCCTTCTCATTGTACTTCGGTTCCCGAGGCACTCCAGGTGTGATTATATCTCGCCGAAGATCCACCATCCACCAACACCCGTTTGACTCTGGCATTGGCCACTTTGAGTTCGATGACCAAGGGATCGTCGTGGGGCGTGTGCAGGGGCCGACTGGACTCGCCGAAGGTCATGATGGGACAGTCGGGTCGGGGATGATGGACGTCGAGTACTTGGTGCTTTAGACTCTGGAGGTGGGCTTTGCGTGAGCGGCCGGTCAGGCCGCCCGACACGAAGCCACCTGCTATGACCCCGATGAAGCCCTCTGTATCCCCGCTGTTGGATTGACCAACCTTTTGTTTGCCCTTTTCCACCCTAGAGTGCTTGAGGTACCGGTTCAGCTTCCCCTGGTCAGCTAAGTTGTCCAGGGATTTCTTAAGTTCCCTGCAATCCTTGGTGGTGTGACCGCACTCTTTGTGGAATTCGCACCATTGGCTTTTGTCTCGCCGAGTGACCGACGTTCTGATGGGAGGTGGGCGGGGCATCATGGATTTATCCTTGATGTCCAAGTAGATTTCTCTTCTGTTCTTGTTGAATCGGGGGTCGATGCCGTGGTCGTTAAACCTATCTGACCGACCACCTGTTTTCTGCTGCTTCGACTGGTCCTTGTGATTTCCTTCTTCTTTCCTCTTCTTGCTCCCATCGTCTGAGTGATGACATATATCGGTCGCTTGGATGAATCTTTGCGCCCGAGTCATTGCTTCGGAGAAGGTTTTCACTTCGTTCTCAGCCAAGGACCATCTAAGCCGACCAGGTTGAAGGCCAGACATTAAGGCGGCGAACGCCACTGCATCTTGTAGATCAGAGATTTTTAATGACTCCTCATTGAACCTTTTGATGTAGTCGGCCGGACTTTCATTCTTCTCCCGCCCGACTCCCATCAAATGAAGACTTGTTTTCTTTTGTCTTTTCCTAGGCGATAACCGGTGAAGAAATAGGTCCTCGAGCACCGAGAAATTGCATTACGATCCCCACGGGAAGCTCTTGGGAACCGGTTTAGAGCCGGCCCTTTCGTAGTCGTGGGAAAGAAACGGCACCAAGTGGCCTCACGGCCCGTTTGAACGCTCATTTGCGCTTTGTATGTGGCCATGTGATCGTCCGGGTCGGTTAGGCCCGCAAATGGTTCGATCGAAGGCGTTTTGATTTTTCCTGGGCTGGGCGCCTCAAGTATGTCCTGGCTGAATGGGACCATGAACTTAAGCGCCCCGCTGTTGATCCAAATGGGCTTCGATTGGGCTGAGTCGTCGCGCCCTTCTCGCCGAGCGGCTTTCTTATTAAGAATGTGCCGAGCGTCCTAGGCCCTTCTTGAGTCGCTTCTCGTTTAGGAAATGCCGAGCATCGGGGTTTTATTCCCGACGTTGCCCCCGGGTGATTTGGATACGTGCGTCTCCTCTCCCCGCAACGTGGATCCCCCTTTAGACCCGTGCCTCTCGTTCCTCTCCCCGTCCGGGATCGTTGCCGATCGTGCCGACTATGCTCCCTCGGCCCGACCGCCGCCGGCTAGCCGGGCTGGCCTTGGTTCTTCGCCCGAAGGGAAGGGACCAGGGTCCGGTCTTTAGGGGGTCAAGAAAACGCCCTCGTCGTAGGTTGGCCAACATATCCCTCGAGGCTTTGCCTGGTCTCGGCTGAGCCGAGCGGCTATCAAATTTATGTCCGCCGTGGATATAGGATGGGGATCGGCGTGCTTGTAGCCGCCGTGGAGGGATCCTATCTATTTTCGATTGACTGATCCTCCTCATGGTCGAAGGTTTGAACGGTCGGCGTCCTGGGCCGTTCGGATCTCCTCTGGTGAGATGGTGAAGGATCCCTTTCGGACCTCTGAGCCTGTGCTGAGGGCTGTCTGGTGCGAGTGCTCTTGGCTGGGGCCATTGTGAAGTGGTTCTTACTGAGTGGTGGCGAAGCGACTTTGATTGTAACCTCCCCACACACGGCGCCAAACTGTTTCTGCTAAGAAATTAAGGATTATAATATGTTGTGAGGTTTGATGTGGGCCCCAAGAGCGTTCGCCTGAGCTCCGATGTCCGTACACCTGAATCCTGCAAAATAACGTTAGACTACCCCGGGGGTGTTTCCGGGATCGCCCCTCCGACGCTCAAGTCAGTTGAGATTGAGGTAGAGAGATAAAGTCTAGAGAGATATGCTCTAGTTTGTTAGGTGAGAATTGAATACCTGTTCATTGATGAAGCAGTTGGCTTTTATAGTGTTGGGGATTTCCCAAACAAGTAACATTGTTCAGATGGGCCTTTAGGGCATGCTACCCTTTTTAGGCAATGGTTATTCCATCCTTCTTAGAGATCTCCCAAAACACTGGTAACTAGGTCAACTTACAGGTGGGACCCACTGCTGCCACCTGTCCCATTCTCTAAGAGGCTTTTAGGATCCTTATTGGGCTGCTGATCAATTGAGCCCAAACAATATTAAATACACTTTAAAAAATTATTTTTTAAATGACATATGAGTCATTTATATTCGGGTGATTTCAGATCTAGTCAATTTCACTTCTTGTCAATTTGGAGTTGCTAAGCTAGGGTTGGTGCATTCGGGTCGATTAAGTTCCTTTCAGATTCTGAGTCGACTTTAAGTCGCCAAACTCGTGTCCAAATTAGATATTAGAGGTGGCAAACAGGTCATATTCGAGTCAACTTTGTGTTTAGGGTTCTATTTCAGCCAGTCACTTTCGCGTGAAAGACGGGTCTCAGGTCGGGTCAACGGGTACGAGTCGATTTTGCCGGCTATATCGGATATCAAGTCATATCAACTTTGTCATGTTTAAGCAAAACTGACTTTATTCAATATACAACTCAACATCTTAAACTTATTTGAATTTACTTGAATTGAACTAATTTGAACTTATCAAGTTTTATCTATACTTATTGGAATTTATTTTGCTAGATGTTAAAGTTTATTAAAACTTACTTGAACTTATTGGAACTTATGAATCGATAGCATAAGTATTTTATAACATTCATGAGCATAAACATGCAACTTTGACAATTTATATACTTAATTTTACTATTTCTTTTTGGCAAAATTACTAAAATTTATTGATATTTAAAAAAAATTGAGACAAACTCAATAACATACTCTATAAACATATATGTTTTTACATATTAGCAACAGTATATGATCAAAGTTAGATATGTAAATAATGTCAAAAATTAAATTAGATTAACTAAAAGAAAGCATAACTGCTAGAGACATAGGTGGTTAATAGGTAGGACCGTAGGATAGCCCAATGAGGTTATGGCTAGGTCAAGGTTATAGGGTTTTAGATTGGGTTATGATTTTAATAGGTAATGACTTGATAGGACTTATTAATATAACCAATATAGGGCCACAGTAGACAACCCAATGATTGTTGAAGACAAATATATAGGGTCAAATTATACGTGAGAATCGGGCAAGATCAAAAAATAAATACTTTCGTCCATTCTTTAATAATTGCAACTTTTGAGTTTTCATGTGGACATGAGAAAAAGTTTTGACATTTTATGGCGATTTTTGTCTCACTAAAAAACCATTCTATGGTGCAATTTATGGATTTCGTTGAATGCCACCTATCTTACGATGAGAAGGAATGAATTACAATCCTTAGGTAGAGATATGTTATATAAAGTATGCGCGCTACCATGATTGTGGAACGTGGTGAGTGTGCATTGATGCGCTGGGGAGAGACCGCGTTAATGGAGCCTTATTGGGTGGTCCAAAATAACTAGGGAGCAAGGCATACAAAATATGGTAGGATGAGTAATGAATGCCTTTCTTACGGCATCATAACGACCGTTGAATAAGTTAAATCCAGATAATTTTAATCCCTTTGTTGTCTTTCTAGCCATTAATTTTTCTTTGTCTCTTGGAATTCTTAGAAATGAAGAGGTCAATCTATGATCATATAATTGAAGTATATGTAGTTGTTTGAAGTATTTTTTTTTCTGGATTAAAAATATTGAGTGGTATCCCTAATACTACGACGGAATTTTTGATGTGTTCTTTCTCAAACTCATGGAAGTATTGATTCTATCATATTAGACTTGGTCTGTATAATTAAACTTATACATCTTCCACAGTACAATACAATAGAATGGATGATGATGAAGTGTAATTAAAAATCATATAACTAAGGCAAAATTGGCCTCAACACCATACATTATGACGCGGGTGCACGTGCACCCAACACGACCAACTTTGACTAGTAGCCAAAACACCCCAGACTATTGGTCAGGGTGCAGCGAGTGTCATAAATGACGCCGAAGTTAGCTTTTCTCGACACATGTTCACGTGACTTAGACTTCTAATCAATTAAAAAATAAGATAAATGAAAGAAAAAGGGGAAAAAAAACAATTAACATCTGTTTAGTATGCTCTGCTGGCAGGTAAACTATTTCCCTCAAGATGTTCTTCAATTGGAGACTTGTGCAACAATGGCTGAGTTTGCTCTGTCCGAACCTGAGCTTTGTTCCCGAACCTGCAAAAAGGGACCCACCCTGGAGGTTTGAGTGGTGGTTCCCCCTCCGAAACTTAAGTCAGATATCAGGAGTGAGAAGGAAAAAGTAGAGATAGAGAGAGAAAGTGAGAGAGTATTTCCACATAGTAAGTTTACACTATTTGCATTGAATTCCATTTATCCTGATTTCAGGGGTATTTATAGTGTTTGTGATATGACTACTGCCCTTTTAGGTTACCCTAGAATAGGGGTACCTGATTGGCTAGGCAATCAAATCATGACACTTGACAGATTATGACTGGAGATGGATCATCAACCAATCACCTGCAGCCATTTTAGGGATTTGGGCTCTAACTAACTTTTGGGCCAAAAGGTGAGCCTTTTCTCCCAACTGCGCAAAACCCAATGGTTAAACCATTTTTCTTTATTTCTTCTGATGGGATACGTGTATGGTCCTGATGGATCAAGGTGTCTCAAATAGAGCCATTGATATTTTAGGCTACAACATTTGCCCCTAAAAGGGTTTTTACTGTTGGCCTAGACGACGGTTAAAGCCCTTTTACCTGAGGAAGTTACCTCAAATTCAAAAAGAGGCAAAGACGCGCCAGTTTTTGGGCCTTACCGGTCATATTCGACCGGTTTAATTATTACTGGTCAACTTTTGACCGGCTCAGCAGGTTTTTCACCCCCCTATATATATGCTCATTTTGCCTTCATTAGATCGTTTCACACCTTGCGAAAAATTTTCTAGAGAGAGAGAGAGAGAGAGAGATCGTCCAATCTCCGTTTTCTTCACCGAATCGTCCAAGCGTTCCGTCAGGTATCCTTTCTTTCTTCTTTTTTGTTTTCCTTTATTCTTTTTTTGTTCTTGGAAAATCAATAAAATGGATTCCTCTTCTTCGTCAAATAATCCTGGCCGATCAAGAGTTAGCCTTGACCCTAGAATCGATAGTACTTCTTCTTTGGCACATTCTAGAGTTGGGCTTATTCTGGCCGAATATATATTTTTTTATGGTTTTGGCTGGCAAAGTCAGACGACCCAGTCTTTGCCTATGCAGGGTAATCTGGCGCGCGTCAAGCAAACGACCCGTCTAAGACGAAGAATAATTCTCCCGTCCTATACCTCTGAAATGGAGGAATCTACTGGACGAGTTCCAGATGAGACGAGGGAGACCCAAAGTGCTCAGCCTTTGGTCGGGCCTACTTCCCCTGATAACAGTTTTGGGGAGAATCTTGAAATAAACCCTGAGGCCAGTCCGTCTGGTAGGGATATCGATATGGAAGAAGCCGACGAAGGTAATAACGAGGGTGATTCCGGCTCAGCTGAAGAATCGGACGAAGCCTCTACCACTTCGTCTGAAATTAGAAGACGCTTAGGTCCTCTTTCTGACCCTGCCTTTATCTTAGTCAATCGTAAATGGTTAGAAAAAATAGAACCTGATCCCAGCTACTTGTCCACCTATATGCCCATGCCGGGCTTCTCTTTCGTCATACCCAATAAGGAGGATACGATTCTGAGTGCTCCCAAGAATCACTTTGCCGTCTACAAGCTAGCCTTGGACGCGGGGATGAGGTTTCCTCTTCATGAATTCATAGAGCAAGTGCTAAGGCATTACACCGTTGGCCATAATCAATTGGCGCCCAATGCTTGGTACAATATTTTGACTTTTATAGCCGTCTGCGAGCTGCGCGGCCTGGCCCTTTCTCTCCCGGCCTTTTCCCAAATACATTATGTGTCCAAGGTCCCAGGGACAGTGGACGAAACGTGGCTCAGCATCTGCAACCGCCCTGACTTCCTTACCTCTTGGGGCAAGCCTTCGAAGATGCATGACTACTTCATCCTTCTCAGAGCGGCCAATGATTCTGCCATTGAAGGGTACCGTTTTTATAACCGGGCCGTCATGAATACTGGGCATGGGAAATCCTTTTTGGACTTAGAGGATAGATTTGACGAGGAGGTGATGGAATACTTTAAAGTAAAAAAGTATTCCAGACCAGATAACACATCCTTTAAAGGGCTAGCTAACTGGATTCCCTTCAAAGAGATGTTCTATGATGATAGCTTCTTGGTCGCCGCCGGCTTGCTGTTGGCCGAGGATAGAGGTATATTTTCAAAACTTCCAAGTAAAATTTTCCGTCCAGAACGTGTTTCTGATTAACCTCTTCATTTCTTTTTTGCAGATATAGCCAGAACTCTCCTCAGAAAGTCTTGGACGGGCGATATCAGTATGTCCAAGTTTAGTGACAACTTATGAAAGGAGTTCGCCAAGACAAGCGCCGAGAAGAGGGGTGAAACTCTGGTAAATCCTTTTTTTTTTTTTGGACAAGGGTGGTTCGAGAAAGGAAGGCGTCCATAAGTTGGACGGCTTCCTTCCACGAACCTTCCTCGTCTTGATTGGTATACTGGCCTTGGTCGAGGCCCTGGTTTATCCGTCCAAGGTGGTAGCTTAATCTTGAACGAGGGTCACTCGAGGAAGGAAGGTGTCCATGCTTGGACGGCTTCCTTCGTCGAACCATCCTCGTCTGAAATTTGAAATTGCCTAGGACGAGGCCCTGGCTGGTCCGTCCAAAGTGAGTGCTCTTTTTAGACGAGGGTCACTCGAGGAAGAAGGACGTCCAACTTTCTGGACGTTTTCCTTCGTCGCCCCGTCCTCGTCTGGAGAGGGATGAAGGCCTTGGACGAGGCCTGGGTGGCCCGTCCAAGGTGTTTGTTGGTTCTTGGACGAGGGTCCTTCGAGGAAGGAAGGCGTCCAGCTTTTTGGACGGTTTTCTTCGTCGCACCACCCTCGTCTAGAGTGGGATGAAGGCTTTGGACGAGGTTGGTTTGAAGAAAGAGGTCGTCCATGTTTGGACAGCTTCCTTCATTGACCAACCATCGTCTGGAGTTTAGCAAGTAGGGTTCGCCACAAAACACACTTTTAGCTTTTACCTTCTTTAGACGATCCTTCTCCTAACTTGTTTGTTTTTGCAGAAAAATTCCCCAACCAACAAAGCTCCACATGGGAAGTCTTCTTTATCTAAGAAGAGGCTTGCATCGGCCGGGAATCAGCCTTCGACCAAAAAGCCTAAGGGCTTTTGCAAAAAAGAAGACGAAGAAGACCACCCCAGCAGGCAAAGGGGTCAGGGAGCAAACTATCCTTCCTCAAAAGGACAAAGTCTTGAAGGAGGAGCCGTCTACTGATGCCCCGGCAGCGGGAGAGAAAGAGCTGGACTCAGTTCCTGTTGATCAGTTGGACACAACTGATCAGACTGAGGTTAACCCAGATTCTACTCTGGCGTTGGCGGTCTATGAGCCTACAACGGCTACTGATGACAAACCAGCCTTCAGCGGCTCGATTGCCAAGTTGTTCTCACAGATGTCGCTATCTATTAGAGCGGCGTCTCTATCTTCGGGTGAGTCGTATTATCCTAACATAGTTAGGACGGTGCGGGTTGGTGAACGTTCAATGAGTCCGTCCAACAGACAAGCAGTAGTCATTCCTATCAAGAGAACTGACTCCCCGCTCTTTCAGATAAGGGCAAAGGACCTACATCCGCTTCGGCTGCTCCCACAGTGGACTCAGACGAGGAGTCTTCTGCTGCCTTCGCCAATATGTCAAAGGCTGAACGTGAACGGCTTAAACAGGAGCTGTTCAAGTCCTACCCTGAGTCCTATATAAAGGGCTTAAGGGGAGCATCAGCTGGGCATGTAGGCTACATGTCGCAACTTGCTGCCGAGGTAAAGTTTGTGGTCGTTTTCGTTTTTGTACTTGTAATAATTTTTATTTATTTTACAACTCGTCTTACTGACTTGCTTGATCTTTATCATTTCAGCTTCTGGCTCGCAGCATTTTGACTGAGGAGTGGGCGAGAGAGCTTAGGAAGGAGAATAAGCAGCTCGTCCATCAAGCTACAACGGCCGGGGACAAGGTCATTCATGACATTGAGATGGCGGAGACTCTTCACCGTCAATCAAGGGAGGCTTGGGAAAAACGGTCGGCCACACTAGAGGCTAACAACCAACAGTATCTCGTCATCATCAACCAACTGTACAAGGATCAGGATAAATTGAAACTGGCCTTGGACACCATCTCAACTGAGTTGAGAGGCGAGAGAGATACTGCCCTTTTGGTCGCTGTTCAACTTAGAAGGGAGAATATCCTTCTAAGGGCTCGAAATGCTTGGCTGAAGAAGGAAGCGGCCCAGGCCTTTGAGGACGCTAAGGAAGGCCTTAATCAGGTTATTGAGATGTCCAAGGACTGGGTCATCAAGGCCTTTGAAATGCTGGCAGAGCCTCATGAGGTCCCCAGTTTTACCCGGCGTCTGGAATTTCAGGAGAGCGTCAACCGCGCAATGGTGACTGCTCAAGAGCCTCCTGAATTCCTGGACTCAGATGAAGAGGTTGATGATGAGGAAGAGTATCCTGAGGACGACCAAGGAACAGGTGCTGAATGAAGTGCCTGGCTTTAGGTTTATTCTTCTAAGTTTCTTGGCTTGTTTGTTGTTGTAGCTTAGTCTTTTTTCTTCTTTTTGCTTTAGACTAAGTTGTAAGCCTTTATGACGAGTATATAATGAAATGACTTTTTGCCAATGCCTGTCCTTGCTTTTATTACACTTGAATTTTTATAAAGTATAACTGGGACTCGTCTTGTTTTTCTCGGACATCTTTGCAACTTAACTTAGTGATAGATGCATCATGCCTTTGTCTTTGGACGATCTTCAAACATTCCGGACGGCCTTCGAGCTTAATTAATTAAAGAGTGAGGATAGTCCTTGTCTTTGGACGATTTCATCTTGAAGATGCTAAGTATAAATGAGACTCGTCCTGATCTTTGGACGATCTTCAAGCTTAGTCAAGGAAATGATGAGTTTCGTCCTTGTATTTGGACGATCTTCGAACTTTTCCTTAATGAAGCTAAGCATAAATGAGGCTCAACCTGATCTTTGGAGGACTTCAAGCTTAGTCAAGGAAATGATGGGTTTCGTCCTTGTATTTGGACGATCTTCGAACTTTTCCTTAATGAAGCTAAGCATAAATGAGGCTCGTCCTGATCTTTGGACGGCTTCAAGCTTAGTCAAGGAAATGATGGGTTTCGTCCTTGTATTTGGACGGTTTTCAACTTCTCTTAAAGAAGCTAAGTATAAATGAGGCTCGTCCTGATCTTTGGACGGTCTTCCAGCTTAGTTAAGGGTGAGTTTCGTCTTTGCCTTTGGACGGTTTTCATCTTCCCTTAAAGAAGCTAAGTATAAATGTGGCTCGTCCTTAGCACTAGGGTCGTCCTAAATATTCGAAGGTTTAGTTGTTTCCCCCCTTATTGGGCATAACTCATCCTTGTATCCTGGATGAGTTTTGCACCAAGAAGGAGAGCGGCCAACAGTGGTCGAGCCACAACAAACTCCTTTATTTAGGACAAACTTAGATACCTGTTTGCAATGTGCATATTGCTTGTTGATGGACGAACCTTGTTATGGCCGGCTTCCCGGAGGGAGCAACGCTCGTCTTGGAGTAGTGAACCCTTACTAGAACCTTTACTACTTAGCTGACCTTGTATTTGAAAGTAAGATTCCTTTACTAAGGCTTGCTTAATTCTGGTCAGTTTTCTTTTAGGGACCATGACGTTTCCCTTACTAGAGATTATCGTCAATTGGTTGACCATATGTGTGATGTACCTTTTAGGTTTATTACACTTTGGCCGGTCTCTTTGAGGAAGTAATATTCGTCAGAGAAATGGGTATTCCCCGTTTTGAAGTCCATTGTCTATCTTTTAATCTTTGGACGTTTTATTGTTCTTTGTAATTTTGTCTAAGTTAATGTCACTTTTAGACCACTAGACTAACTGGTGGTAAAAATGCCCTAAAGTGAACAACTTAGTAAAAAATAAAGGAACAATATAAGGAGGAAGTAGAAATTGTATTATATGAATTTTGCTTGACTAAGTGTCAAGATACATGTATATAATTCTTTTTTCTCTTGTTTGTGCCGTGTCACTTGTTTGAGAGTACAAACTACTTGAAGAATTCTTGGCGATTGACTGAGTCAGACGTGGTACTTCTTTAAAGTATATGAGTTCCAAGTGCGCTGTATTGGTCGTCCATCCATGTCTTGGAGACAAAATGTTCCGCTTCGCACTTCCTGGACGATCAGATAGGGTCCTTCCCAATTTGGTGTCAGCTTTCCCAACTCCTTAGCTCGTCCAACAACCTCCATCTTCCTTAGAACCAAATCCCATACCTTGAGTGGTCGTCTAGTGACTCTCTTCTTAATGTCGCGAGCCATTCGCAGCTTGTACAATTGCATTCTTAGTAGAGCATTGCCCCTGACCTCTGGTACTTGGTCCAAGGCCGTGCGTAATGCAGCCCAGTTGGCTTCTTCTGTGTACATCATGACTCTCAGGGTGGGTTCTTCAATCTCAATGGGCAAAATGGCTTCCGTACCGTAGACCAACATGAAGGGTGTCTCTCATGTAGAGTTTTTGGCCGTGGTTCTGATGGACCATAACACCAGTTGTAGTTCTTCAACCCATAGTCCATTGGCATTATCCAGCTTTCTTTTGATTCCATATGATAGGATCTTGTTGAATTACTCTACTTGCCCATTGGCTTGTGGGTGGGTGACTGCAGCAAAGTGGGCTTTGATTTCCCTCTCTGCCAACCAATCTTTCAGCTTAGGCGTTTCAAACTATGGACCATTATCAAAGACGATGGACTGCGGCATACCAAACCGAGTTATAATGTTCTTCCAAATAAAACCCTTGACATCATTCATTGTTATACCCCGCATGGCTTCAGCCTCTATCCATTTAGTGAAGTAGTCCACGGCTACAATTACAAACTTCTTTTGCCCAGCGGCCACAGGGAAAGGTCCCAGAATATCCATGCCCCATTTGGCAAAAGGGAGTGGGAACAAGATAGGAGTTAAGTAGTTGGACGGCTTCTGATGCAAGTTTCCATGTTTCTGACAACTGTCGCACTTCTTTGCATAGGTGAGAGCATCTTCCTTTAAGGTAGGCCAGTAATACCCAGTCCTTAAAGCCTTTTCCCCCAATGCTCTTCCCCCAATGTGGGATGCACAAGTTCCTTCATGGAGTTCCTTCAGCACTTCTAGTCCATCTTTCCTGGTGATACACTTGAGGAGAGGACGATTGAATGACTTCTTGTAAAGGGTTTCATCCCACAATTCAAACTACTTGTCTCGGACTTTTACGTACTTAGCCTCTACAGCATCTGAAGGCATCCGTCCTGTCTTCTTGAATTCTATTATAGGATCCATCCAAACTGCCCCTCGGATAAGAAACATGACTTGTTCTTGGTCAATACTCTTTTTTGGTTTAACCTCCCAAAACACTGTTCTTGGTGCATCACAGTCAGTTGAGCTGGCCAATTTTGAGAGAGCATCTGCTTGATGATTTTCTGACCTTGGTACTTGGTCGAGAACAAATCGTTTTAATGGCTCAATCTCATCTTTGATCAGACGCATATATTTGCTCATTGACGCCTCTTTACATTCAAAATCACCATTGATTTGACTGACGACTAAGAGAGAGTCCGATTTGGCCTCAATCTCTAAAGCCCCAGCCGCCTTACACATCTTGATCCCAGCCAGAAGTGCTTCATATTCTGCTTCGTTATTAGACGCTTGGAATTGGAACCTTAGCGTATATTCAAATTTATCTCCCTCTGGAGATTGACAAATGATTCCTGCCCCACAACCGTTGACAGTAGACGATCCATCAACCATGAGTGTCCAATGTTTCCTTCCTTCGGCTGGATCAGGTATTGGTTCTATAGTTGGCCGAGTGAGCTCAACTATAAAATCTGCTAAGACTTGCCCCTTAATAGCTTTTCTTGGTTCAAAAGCTATGTCAATGTTAAGTTCAACAACCCACTTCAGCATTTGTCCAGCGGCTTCCATCTTTTGCAAGACTTGCTTCAGAGGTTGGTCAGTATAGACTAGTATACTGTGAGCCAAAAAGTAAGGCCTCAACTTCCTGCTGGCCATGACAAGTGCCAATCCAAACTTCTCGACTGGCGTGTATCTACATTCCGCGTCCTTGAGCACATGACTCACAAAGTATATTGGGATTTGCACTGAGTCTCTCTCCGCCAACAAAACAACACTCACGGCCTGGGGGGACACGACCAAGTATACAAACAGGTTTTCCCCCTCGGCTGGACTGACCAACCTTGGTAGCTGACGAAGGTGATCTTTGACTTGCTGAAGTGCTTGTTCAGCTTCTACTATCCATTCAAACTTGGCTTTCTTCTTGATGGTAGCAAAAAAATGATGACACTTGTCTCCCGACTTAGACAAGAAACGTCCAAGGGCAGCTAAGCAACCCGTCAGGCGCTTAACTTCCTTTATCTTGGACGGGGACCTCATGTCTAGAATAGCTTGGATTTTCTCAGGATTGGCTTCTATGCCCCTCTGATCCACTAAGAAGCCTAAGAACTTCCCCTCCAAAACACTAAAGACACATTTTTTGGGGTTCAATTTCAGCTTGTACTTACTGAGAGTTTCAAAGGTTTCTCTCAAATCACCAACATGATCGCCCTCTTGCTGACTTTCGACAATCATGTCATCTATATATGCTTCCATGTTCCTCCCCAATTGTGGCTGGAAGACCGTAGTGATCAGTCTTTGGAAGGTGGCTGGAGCATTTCTGAGGCCAAAAGGCATCCTCAACCAGCCATACAGTCCTTTCTCTGTGATGAAGGACGTCTTGTCTTGGTCCTCCGGCCACATGGGTATTTGGTGAAACCTTGAATAAGCGTCCATAAAGCTTAACAAAGCATGGCCAGCCGATCTAACTTAGGCAAAGGGAAGCTGTCCTTAGGACAGGCCTTGTTGAGATCAGTGTAGTCCACGCACATTCTCCAGGTCAATCAAAATGCCCCTCAAGCCAGGGGAGAGTGAAGATCCAATCTTTAAGGTTCTTTCTGGACGAGTTTCATCCAAACAAACATCTTCTGGGGCCTGTACCGGCTCTGGATGTTCTATTGCCACGCCCATAATGGCCATCACTTCTCCAGACGAGGGTGCCCCTTCCTTGACGGGCTCATACTTTCTTTTCTTGCTAGGAAGAATTTCAGACGTTTTCCTTGAGGGAGCAACCTGCGTCTTAGGACTTTCAATTGTCATTCTCGGAGAGGCCACTTGGTCCTTCACAATTTTAGACGACTTCCCTCCGCCAGCAACCTTCGTCTGGTCTTGCTTGTCTGCCTTCCATGAAGACGGTTTCAAAATAGTTAGGTAGCATTCCCTAGCCGCCTGCTGGTCTCCATACAAGGAGCCGATTTGACCACCATCACATTCAAACTTCATAAGCATTAAGTGAGTTACTATTACAGCTTTAACATGATTAAGAGTTGGTCGTCCAAGAATGACGTTGTAAGCTGTCAAATCTCGGAAAACCAAGAACTTGATCAACAAAGTTTGCGAGGCGTCCTTCTCCCCAACTCGGACGGGCAGTGTGACTGTCCCCAAAGGATGAATGATTCCTCCCCCAAACTCAATGATTGGGTGATGGACGGGGACCAAGTTCTTCTCATTAAACCTTAGTCGAGATAGGCAGTCGGCACTAATGATGTCAGTGGAGCTTCCCGTATCAATTAGAATCCTCCTTACTCTCAGGTTGGCTATCTTCATCTCCACAACCAAGGGATCATCATGGGGGGTTCTCAGCTTCCCCCGATCTTGCTCGCTGACGACTACCTTGGGGATGGGCTCAACCTTTGTCTGATCTGTCAAAAAAACTTGGCCGAGCTCCCTAAGATAGTTCTTATGCCCCCTGTTGGTTGGCCCTCCAGCAGCAAATCCTCCCGAGATAACAAGGACAACATCCTCGTCAGTGCTTTCACTTTCCTTCTTCTTGCTCTGACGGTCATCTCTCTTTTGAAACTTCTTTCCCCCTTGGGGTAAGTACGGGTTCATCTTTCCATTTCGAGCTAGATCCTCTAATGCCCTCTTAAGGTGTTTACATTCGTTGGTTTCATGCCCACAGTCTTTGTGAAAGTGGCAGTACTTGCTCTTATCCCTATTCCTGTAAGGGGTCTTCATTTCAGCCGAAGCCTTTAGCTCATATTGATCCTTTATCTCCATAAGAATGGAGTATTGATCCTTGTTAAATTCAATGGGATTAGCCGAAGATTCAGACTCTTTCCTCTTGCCTCTTTTGGACGAAGTGGTTGTGGAGGTTATAGCCCAAGTCTCAGCCTTTTTGGGGTTGCTCTTCTTTGGTTGAGCTACCTCTTCTGGCTTCTTGGACTCAGGGTGCTTTGCCTCAGCACATACTTCGGTGGCGTGTATAAACGCTTCGGATTCTTTTAAGGCTTCAGCAAGGGTGGTGATTTTCTTCTTTACAAGTTCAAACATAAAACTTCCTGGCCTCAATCCCCTAATGAAGGCGTCAAAGGCCACACCAGTGTTGAGGTCTTGAATTTGAAGGGCTTCTAGATTGAATCTCTTAACAAAATTCTGAGGGCTTCTTTTGGTCCTTGGACGACCTTGCCCAAGTGCATGCTTGTTTTTTGCTCTTGCTGATTGGCAACAAAATGACTGGTAAATAAGAGACTGAGTTCAGTGAAATTGTTGACTGAATTGGGGGGAAGATTGTTGAACTACTTCTGAGCTACTCCCTTCAGAGTGGCCGGGAAGTTCTGACGCGCTCGTTGTAAACACGTCAAAAATACCTAAACTACCCAATATAGGGCAAGTAAAGGGTCGAATCCACAAGGACTAAGGGAAGCACCAATAAGTATCGATTTATGATAAGCTAAGCAAACTCTATGTTTTTGAAGATTTATAGATGAAAGGACAATAAGAAAAATGGCTTTGGGTAGGGGTATCCACCAATCAACTCATTCACAAACCAAGCAATCACAATGGGAATCAACAATGGGGATCAATTGAGGGGAATTGTTCATCCATTGGTACTCTAACCACTCTCTCGAGCTAGCTAGATTGGCCTAGTCTCTTACCGAAGACCTATTCTCATGGCTAAGGCATTCAACCAAGCATATCTATAAACATGATGAACTTAAACAAGCAAACTAAGTCCTCTAGGCTAGGTAGTCCCTATTCTCATGGTCCTTCAAGCCTAATAATCGATTTGAGGCAACCCCTTAACTTCATCTCTCGATCCTTCACTAAGGGTACCTAAATTATGCTCCTATGATGGCCAATCACACAAACATTCATGAGAATGCCAAATCAATTAACCCAAATTATCCCAAGTCAAAACCCAATGTTGGATTTAGAGGTTCATGAACTCATTAGTGGCTTCAACCCTTCCCAAAGAAATAGCTACTCACAAATCATGAAAAATTATAAACTAAAAGACATTAACAACTATTAACATGAACTAAAACAATAATCTAGGATGAACAAGTCAATAGAGTGAGAATGACATGAAAGTAAGAAAATAAAGCAATAAAATATGAGAGAGAGAGAGTAAGAAATTCTCATTAAAGTTGCAAGGAGTCTCCAAATCTTCAAGTTTCCTTCTTAGATTCTTCAAATTCCAATCTTTCAACAAGTTTCTCTCACTTCTCTCTCTAGAAGATGAGATTTTCTCTCTCCTAGGGTTCTAAGAATTTCAAATCTCACTTTATTAAAATATATTGTAAATTAGCCTCCCTAAAATGAGAGGAGTTTGCCTTATATAGTCCTAAAATAAACTAGGCATAATTACAAATTAACCCCCATTCAAAAAGAGGATTTAAAAAGAAAGATTTTTGGAAAAACCCGACCTGGGGGGGTGGAGTGACCCGGGCGCTCGGGTTAGGGTTGACCCGGGCGGGTCGGACCAACAGGAGTAAAATTTCAGTTTTCCGCAGATTGACCCGGGCGGGTCAGTTGACCCGAGCGCTCGGATCGGTTTTCAGTTTCGTCAGTTCATCTTCAAACGGTCATATCTCACTCGTTTTTCATCAAAATTGAGCTTGTGACCACTTGTTGGAAATCTATTGAGCCAAAATTTCATCTCTAATTTGAATCGCTTAAAATATTTTGTGTGCTGAAAGTTATGGCCATTTGAAGTTGACCCTTGTGTGTAAGCCCTTCCAAAACTTCTTATACTTGTCCCCATGCTTCCTTGATGCTTCCTTGATGCTTCCTTGACCTTCCTTTTCGATCTTAATATCCGGGTTTGTGCAAGTGTCCTCCAAGCATGCTCCTAAGTCCTGAAATGAAACAAAGCACCCAAAGAAAGTGCATACGAGGAGGAAAATTGCACAAATCAAAGAAATAGCTAACAAACTAGCCTAAACTAACTCAAAAACAACTATAATACCAACTAAAAGCGATCAAAAAGTAAAGCAATAAACAAGACATCAAACTCCCCCAAACTAGATCTTTGCTTGTCCCCAAGCAAAATAGAATAAAACACAAGGGAAAGAGAATGAAGATTATTAGAAAGCAAGATCAAGAAGAAAAAAATAAATGAAGAATAAGGAGAAAGAAAGAGAATCTACACTAACTCATTTTCGTAGGAATCACGATTGCATTTAGCATATGCAACAAGCTCTTTAAACCCCTATATCGCTCTAGAGGGTGAGTGGGATCTCGCGAGGGTTTCCAAAGAGTTTTAAACCCACAACTCTAGCTTTTCATCAACCATTTATTCAACACTTTCAAGATTTATGCCCAAGTCAACTAGTATCGAAATGGTTCACAAGCAAAGATAAAGAGCAACTTTCAAGACAACTAATTTCTAAGTGTACTCGTGTGTTATGGGTAGAGGAAGAGACTAATCAAGATTGCAATAGGACACCTAATTAGACTTTTTACTCGCTCGTTAGAGAACACCTAGCTATCCAAAAGACTTAAGGCTCTTCAAGTGTTATAGAAGCTTAAACCACTAGTCCACCATCCCTAGACACACAAATAGGCCTTAGACTCCACCCTACTCAAGAGTTAAGAAAAATATAACTAAGTGTGTGAGGCATCCACAAATTGACCTCTTTCATTGAATTTCTTGTATTCTTTTTGTGCTTTTCGTTTTTCTTCACTTTTTTTTTTCATTTTCACGCCTTTTTTGACTGTTTTTGGCTTTTTCTTTTTCCCTTATTATGGGAATTTTTATTATACAAAGGTGAAGTAACTACTCACTAAAGAGAGACATAAGAACTTGTGCCTTTTTGTGCCACTTATTGCATACAAAGAGACATGAAAACTTAGTTTCTTGTAGAGCTTTGTTTCGGGACATGATGAGTATATCTAGGAACACAAGGGACCGCAAATTTGAAGCTAAAATTATCCAAGCATTAGCAACTTAGTCAAGATTATATTTAAGACTAGGCATCCAATTGATCATTCATTAGTTTCATTTTGTAGATTCTAATGCAATCAAAATTAAACAACTTCTAAAACACCTTAACCCATGATCACACTCTTCCAAAAGAAGCCTCTAAACATATACTCAAAGTCAAAGCAAGGAATCCACATCATATCATTACTTAGCATCTTCCTTGGGCAAGGAAACCATATTTTTATTTATAACTAACGCTTCTTTTTTGTTTCTTTTTCCTTGTTTTTCAATTCTTTTTTTTTTCATTTTTGACTTTGTTAGAACTAAAGAGAGGGAAATCAAAACTTGAAAGAGAAAGAAAAGAAATGAAAATAAGTCAATTTTTTTAGATTTTTTTGAAAAAGGGAAAAAAAAAGGAAATAAAAACTATATACACCTCCCCCAAGCTAGCAAATAGCTAATCCCCAAGCTAGAATTAAGCATTGTCCTCAATGCTTGAACAAGATGATCAAGGGGAGGGAGGGAGGGAAGAAACATTCAACCAACAAACATATGCTCCACAAATCATAGAGCATTGAAGAAAGAACAAAAGGAAGGAAGCTACCAGATAGTAGGTGGGTGCAAATACCCGCAAATGACCCAATTTCTCCATTTCTAATAGGGAAAATTGCCAAAAATAAGCTAACCTTTGGTCCATCTTCCACATTTAAGCCAATCATTTGATATTCTAGAAATAAGCCAAGCTTGATATCACTTTAGCCAAATTTAGGTTGAGTGATAATTTGACCGGTTAGTAACCTGTTGCTTCAGGTTAATATTATTATTATTATTAATTAATAATAATAGTTGTTATTTGATAATAACAATAATAATAATAATAATAATATTATTATTATTATTATTATTATTATTATTATTATTATTATTATTATTATTATTATTATCATCATCATCATCATTATCATTATCATTATCATTATCATTATCATTATCATTATCTTCATCATCATTATTATTAATCTCCCCACCACCACCGCCAACCTTAGCCACCACCATTGCCACCGCCACTAAACACCCACCAACCACTACCACCCCCGCCACCACCACCATCAAAGAAGTCAAACCACCTCGGACCTACCGCCAACTACCCAACCCACACAGGAAAAAAATCGCACCACCCAAAATCACACTAGCCAAAAAATCGCACCACCACCAAAGAAGCCAAACCAACCCACCACCCAAAATCGCACCAGCCACCCAAACCCGCAACCCGAACCGCCCACCAAAACCAACCCACCCAAAAGAAAGCCCGACCACCCAAACCCACAACCCCAACCGCACCACCCAAAATTGAACTACACAAAACGGAACCACCCAAAACCGAAACCCCAAAGCACAACCCCCCACCCCGCACCCCCCCCCAAATCGAAAACCCCAAGCACGAAAAACCCACGATCCCACAAGGCCACAACCCCACCCAAAAAGGAGAAAAAAAAGAAAAGGAGAAGAGAGAGGAGATGCGGTGGTGGTGAGGGCGATGGCGGTGGCGAGGGCGAGGGCGAGGGCGAGGGCGAGGGCGAGGGTGATGGCGGTGGCGGTGGCGGTGGCTAGAGCGAGGGTGATGGCGATGATGGTGGCAAGGGCGAGGGTGGTGTCAAGGGCGAGGGCGGTGGCTGACTTAAGAGATGAGGGAGAAGAGAGATGAAAGAGACCAATGAAGAGAGAGAGCACCGAATGAGAAATAAAGGGGGAAAAATATATTTGTTAACCTGTAAAACAGGTTGTAGGTAAACTGACCTAAAATTGGCTGATATGATATCAAGTTTGACTTATTTCTGGAATTTCAAAAGGTTGGCTTAAATGTGGTAGTTGGCCCAAAGGTTGCCTTATTTTTTGCAATTTTTCCTTTCTAATAAACTTCTTCAAAACCATGATTTGCTTTCCACGTACTATTGAGAATGGTTGTCATACAAACTATGTACCTAAATCAAAATCAAAGATAATAGAAAAGAAGAATGAGCAAAATAAAAACAAAAAAATAAAAGCAATAAATCACGGGTTACTTCCCGAGAAAGGCTTATTTAAGGTCCGAAACTTGACCTTTCTAGTAAATAGCAATTCAAAGATCGCAAGAGTTTGTCAAATGCACTAGCACACATTTCCATTATTATTAAGTATGCAATGACAAAATGCAAGGAGTGCATAAAGTGCAATGCAACTCTATGCAAATGAGGAGAAGGATGCCTAAAAGAGGTAACAAAAGGAAAAATAAAGAAATAAAAAGAAGAAAAATCAAAATAAGAGGAAAAAGAAAAATGACATGATAAACTCTCCTCAACAAACTCTTTTTTGTGGCAGTCTCACTCTCTTCCTCAAAAATAATCAAATTGGGCACTTGAAGGGCAAAGGAGGAAGGGGGCTCATCTAATGGAGGTAATTTGGGTAAATAATATAAGGGAAAGAGATGGGAAAAGAAGGAACTAGGTCGATGTTTCTTGAAAATGGGATATAAGGTGAAGGAATAGAAATTAAGGTTTCACAAATGACTTCTCCTATATCACAAGTCTTCAAATCACACACTTTTTTAACCAATGACTCCTTATAAACATCTTTGCCATCATCTAAAGTCTTAAAAACATCACCAACCATCAAATGAGGTATCTCACCCTCAACTTGACCAAGATCTTCACTTAAGTAAGAAGGGGTAGGAGAGGATGGATGCTCTAAAGCACAAGGAGGGAAAATAAGGTCCAATCCACTAGATGTAGATACATGAGACTCAAAAAGGGTATGTAGAGACTCATAAACATCCTCACTTTCAACAATATCTTCAATAATGGGTCTTTTCTCCTCAAAAACATACCCCTCATCGTCACTACTCCAAAAACCATCATCAAGATCATGGGGTTTTTCCAATTGATTTTCATTTTCAATATACCTCGAATCAACATAATCAAACTTGAGAATATCATTTTTGCAACCCCGATTTTCCCCAAGCGAATTCAAACCACTTTTCAATTATAAAAAGAGATCATCAATGGGTTTGGAGTCAACTTTAGGGAGAGGCTCATAATTGGCACTAGAATTTGCCCTAATAAGATATCGCTCAAGAGTAAGCTCTAATTCGAATTTCGATGATTCAGAATGCAAGGAACCTTGAAAATTAATCTTGGGGGAGGGATTACAATCAATCATATGAGAATCAATATTGGGGACATGTGACACATCATTGAAATTCTTGCACAAATTTGATGAAATCGAGAAGCAGCATGAATGTCATCAAGATTGGAATCTACCTCATTACAACAAACATATGAGGGAATATATGCATAATAGGCTCACTTGTGGGAACATTTGACTCATCAAAGAAATTCATGCCAATATTAGAGGAATCATGACAATTTGCATAAAATTCGGAATCATAAGTGTCCCTAGCTAACCACATAAAAAAAATTCCAAGCTTCATCCGAAGATGTCGCTCGAAACTCACCGTTAAACATATTTTCAACAACTCCTCTAGTATGCTCATTTAGTCCCCAATATGTAATCTCACAAGCTTCCCCAATATCATAGCCATAAAACTTTATAAACTCCATAAGCCTATCAAAGTATGCCCAAAAGGATTCATTGTCATATTGAGGAAAAGAAGTACTTGCCATTTTTTTGAGAATTTTTCTTTAAAAAAAAGAAAGAAAAAAAAAAGAATATTCACAAATAGCCTAGACTTACCTAATCAACACAAATCAATGCAAGTCGAAGTCCTCGGCAATGGCGCCAAAATTTGACGCGCTCGTTGTAAACACGTCAAAAATACCTAAACTACCCAATATAGGGCAAGTAAAGGGTTGAATCCACAAGGACTAAGGGAAGCACCAATAAGTATCGATTTATGATAAGCTAAGCAAACTCTATGTTTTTGAAGATTTATAGATGAAAGGACAATAAGAAAAATGGCTTTGGGAAGGGGTATCCACCAATCAACTCATTCATAAACCAAGCAATCACAATGGGAATCAACAATGGGGATCAACTGAGGGGAATTGTTCATCCATTGGTACTCTAACCACTCTCTCGAGCTAGCTAGATTGGCCTAGTCTCTTACCGAAGACCTATTCTCATGGCTAAGGCATTCAACCAAGCATATCCATAAACATGATGAACTTAAACAAGCAAACTAAGTCCCCTAGGCTAGGTAGTCCTTATTCTCATGGTCCTTCAAGCCTAATAATCGATTTGAGTCAACCCCTTAACTTCATCTCTCGATCCTTCACTAAGGGTACCTAAATTATGCTCCTATGATGGACAATCACACAAACATTCATGAGAATGCCAAATCAATTAACCCAAATTATCCCAAGTCAAAACCCAATGTTGGATTTAGAGGTTCATGAACTCATTAATGGCTTTAAACCCTTCCCAAAGAAATAGCTACTCACAAATCATGAAAAATTATAAACTAAAAGACATTAACAACTATTAACATGAACTAAAACAATAATCTAGGATGAACAAGTCAATAGAGTGAGAATGACATGAAAATAAGAAAATAAAGCAATAAAATATGAGAGAGAGAGTAAGAAATTCTCATTAAAGTTGCAAGGAGTCTCCAAATCTTCAAGTTTCCTTCTTAGATTCTTCAAATTCCAAGCTTTCAACAAGTTTCTCTCACTTCCCTCTCTCTAGAAGATGAGATTTTCTCTCTCCTAGGGTTCTAAGAATCTCAAATCTCACTTTATTAAAATATCTTGTAAATTAGCCTCCCTAAAATGAGAGGAGTTTGCCTTATATAGTCCTAAAATAAACTAGGCATAATTACAAATTAACCCCCATTCAAAAAGAGGATTTGAAAAGAAAGATTTCCGGAAAAACCCGACCCGGGAGGGTGGAGTGACCGGGCGCCCGGGTTGAGGTTAACCCGGGCGGGTCAAGTCTGACCCGGGCGGGTCGGACCAACATGAGTAAAATTTCAGTTTTCCACAGATTGATCCGGGCGGGTCAGTTGACCCGAGCGCTCGGGTCGGTTCTCAGTTTCGTCAGTTCATATTCAAACGGTCATATCTCACTCATTTTTCAGCAGAATTGAGCTTGTGACAACTTGTTGGAAAGATATTGAGCCAAACTTTCATCTCCAATTTGAATCGCTTAAAACTATTTTGTGTGCTGAAAGTTATGGCCATTTGAAGTTGACCCTTGTGCGCAAGCCCTTCCAAAACTTCTTATACTTGTCCCCATGCTTCCTTGATGCTTCCTTGATGCTTCCTTGACCTTCCTCTTCGATCTTAATATCCAGGTTTGTGCAAGTGTCCTCCAAGCATGCTCCTAAGTCCTGAAATGAAACAAAGCACCCAAAGAAAGTGCATACGAGGAGGAAAATTGCACAAATTAAAGAAATAGCTAACAAACTAGCTTAAACTAACTCAAAAACAACTATAATACCAACTAAAAGCGATCAAAAAGTAAAGCAATAAATAAGACATTAAGTTCTTGCACCAAGTGGCATCATTTACTTCTTGGACGTACATCTGATGTTTGTAAGCGGATAGGTGAGCGTCTGGATCGGTTGTTCCATCAAAAGGCTCTATGGTAGGGAGTTTTACCTTTGGGAAGGGGGGCGCCCCCATGATCCTGGCCGAGAATGGAGTAGGCCAGTTGATCCGGAGGGCTCCCAGCTGTCCCTCAATGGGTATGAACTCCTTGTGGTATTCTTTTAACACAGGGTTAGATGAAGTGTTTGCAGGGGCTGGACGCCTATAAACCATTGGCTGAACCACCGTCTTCTCTTGTCTTGGACGAACAAGAGAAGGGCCCAAACTTCTTCCTTCCGTTCTGGATGGTATCCTCAAAGGAGTGTCTCTCAAGTACGGTGTAGACCCAGTGGCCGACCGTTGTAATGCAACAACTTTCTTTGCCTCTAGGTATTCCATGGCATCTGTTTCCATTATGTGCCCATTTGGACGGACATTATCCTGGGTCCTAACCACCAGGTTCCAGTCCATCTTCCTTCGCTGCTCACTACCTTCTGGCTGCTTTTCTGTGGCTGTTCTCCTAGAGGGTTCCTGACGAACAGGTCGACTTGGACCTGGACGGTTCTCATGGTACCTTCGTCCCCTAAGAGGAATTGGATTGTTAGCTGTTGGCTCCGGATTAACACGGAAAAACAACATGTTGTTCTTGATCTGTTCCTGGACGACTGCTGCCATCTTAGTCTGAAAGTCATTTAAGACGTTCTCAAGATGGGCAGCAGTCACTGGACGTTCAAGATTCTCCTGAATGACAGGTTGTTGGCTTTCTCCAGGGACATTGATGATGGACAGAAGTCTATCCCTTCCTCGAGGCGGTCTCTCATGATCTACTGTGTCTTCGACATTGATCTGAAAACTTCGATTTCTAGCCACGTTGGATGATTGACAGTCAGTCATCGTTGCATCTCCCCACAGACGGCTCCAAATGTTTAGTATGCTCTGCTAGCAGGTAAACTATTTCCCTCAAGATGTTCTTCAATTAGAGACTTGTGCAACAATGGCTGAGTTTGCTCTGTCCGAACCTGTAAAAAGGGACCCACCTTGGAGGTTTGGGTGGTGGTTCCCCCTCCGAAGCTTAAGTCAGATATCAGGAGTGAGAAGGAAAAAGTAGAGATAGAGAGAGAAAGTGAGAGAGTATTTCCACAGAGTAAGTTTACACTATTTGCATTGAATTCCCTTTCTCCTGATTTCAGGGGTATTTATAGTGTTTGTGATATGACTGCTGCCCTTTTAGGTTACCCTAGAATAGGGGCACCTGATTGGCTAGGCAATCAAATCATGACACTTGGCAGGTTATGACTGGAGATGGATCATCAACCAATCACCTACAGCCATTTTAGGGATTTGGGCTCTGGCTAACTTTAGGGCCAAAATGTGAGCCTTTTCTCCCAATTGTGCAAACCCAATGGTTAAACCATTTTTCTTTATTTCTTCTGATGGGACACGTGTATGGTCCTGATGGATCCAGGTCTCTCAAATAGAGCCATTGATATTTTAGGCTACAACAACATCGATTCCATGCGCCGGCAAATAAAGTTAGCTCCGGCGTCATTTATGACACTCGCTGCACCCCGGCTAATAGTTTGGGGTGTTTTGGCTACTAGTCAAAGTTGATGGTGTTGGGTACACCCGCGCCATAGTTTGTGATGTTGAGGCCAATTTTGCCTATAACTAATGATGAATTGTTACATGAGAACAATACGATCACTTTCCATAATAGCACCCTCTGGCAAATTGTTATTTATACATCTGTCATTGTAGAGTAACTGATAATAAAGGTTAATAAATCTAATTATTAGCAGTGTTAACTTGCTGTTTTATGATACTTGGAGATGAAGATTAACAAAACAACTCTAAGATGGAATTGATTTTGGTAGCTCCAGAAACTTGGTAATTCTTATGCTTAGAATTTTGGATCATATCTTATGGTGCTCCTGTTTGGAGTTCAAACACTTGCATGCTACTTGCGGCTTCTCATAGCTTCTGTTTTCGTTTGGAGTTCTTTTCTCACTTAGCAGGTCTAAATTAGTAATCTTCAGTGTTTTTTTTTCATTCAAGTGATAATATTAAACATCTATCTCTAAAGTGTATGCCACAAATTTTGTATCGTTGGCTTGTTGCACACTTGTTCGTACTTTTTAGGGTTTTTTATGGACAATAGTTTTTGGATTTTTTTTTAGGAAATTGCGTTTCTTTTCTTTTTCTCTTTACTTAACTAAGAAGTCAAATATAGGAGGTTAAATAGTTAATCGAATCACTAAATTTATCCCTTCCCCTCAAAAACTTCAAGTCTAAAAAATATAAGAGAGAGAAAGCTAGAGAGAGATACCCTCGCCACCAATAAAGTATTTGAGGGGGCAACTCCATTATCAATTCTTCCCCCTACCAATTGTGATGAGAGCTCCAAAGCTTTCCTCCCGATCTCGGATTCCGCCTATAAGCAACTATGCTCTCCTTGGGCCACCACAATAATCTCCAAGCCTTGTGAAATTCCCTTTCCAATGATTACTTTGCAGCATCGCTGAAGAAAATCTGGAATATAAATACCCCCTGCCTAACTTATCCTCTAGGGAAAGGATTCTTTATCTCTATACTTGATTCATCTATGGAAGTTTCGAGAATACTGGCCAATGGGTCGTGGTTCTTAAATGGCACGTTCATCTCCGTGCAACGTTGGACTCCCAAGTTCAAAGCTTCATTAGGGAAGATCGGACAATATCCTATATGGGTATAACTTCCTGAATGTAATATTCCGGTTACACTACCAATTGAATTCCTTGTAGAATCCATCTTGAAACAAATTGGAAACTCTATAGGTTCATTTATTTGAGCCTTGGATCATTGTCCAACAAAAAAACAAAAAGTTGTTATCCAAGCCCTGAAGAAATGGGTCCCAAATCCCAATACTATCCTAAATATGATTATCCAGGATGATAATAGAAACCTTTTCCTAGCTCTCTATAATAAAAATACGATTGATCAGATTGAAAAAGAAAAAGAGGTGCATAGGCCTGCCACTCCTTACCTCTATGCTCCCCCGTTCCCGGGTTCCAAAGTGATGGAACATCCCTCTTCAGTACCCCTGCACATTACACCCATAAAATCCTTCAATCTCTTTTATCCATGATTTCGATCCCTCGGCTCAATATTTTTATTTCCATATCTAACGTTCATTATCCCCATTTGAACTCAAAAAACTACATGCTTATCAAGAATAATGGCCTCCCCAATTCCCAACCCAAGAGAGAGACCCCACTTTGGCACCGTACCTATCCGACCCCGATTTCGACAGAGGTTTTCTAATGTCCCCCCCCCCACAAAGCACCCAAAACCGTCCATGTGATCCTCTTTCAAGCTACATCAATAATCACAAGAACCCGACTTAATATGGCCTTTCCAGAAGTTTGGGTGAACAAATCCAGCTATTACTACATGGATACCTTGTAGGAATGACACTAGGTAAATCCTTGGATCATGAGGGAGATAATCTTGAACCCAGACTCCATTCCCCCCAATTCACGTCCATGATTATGCTGCTCCCAGAGGACCCAATGGGTCTCCACCCAACCCACGTCCCAAGCCTATCAGATGTAGGGAGTTTCTCGAAAGTCATAGAGGTGGTGCTAACATGGTGGACAAAGCAGCTAGCGAAGAAACTATCATTCACGCCGATTCCGTAGGAACTAGAATTCATTGTGGATCCCGTACTGGTGCTTCCGCAAGAGCGAAAAGCCCTATCAATTACAAAGAATGGGTTTATGGTCCAAGCTCGAAGCACAACCGACACCGTCAAGTGGATTCGTCTAACCAAACCTTACAACCAAATCATGCTGAAATGCACTTGGGGATACTCTAAAACATAAAGAAGGATGTCGGGGATCAAAGTGAAGATAAACAGCGACATTCTTTACAGTACCAAAGCGGAGAAAATGGTCACATTATCTCCTTAAACACCAGAACTGGTGCTCGAGGAAATCTGACATAGGGAATTTTGGTCGTTGGACAAAACACCTAAGGTCAAACTACCTAACTAGTCCACTAACCTAGGTAAAGTGGCAAGCAAGGGTCATTCTTCCACAAGGACTAAGGAACATCAACATGTGTTAACCAAACAATAAGCTAAGCCGAAAAATAGTCGGGAGGTGTCAATTACCAACTAAAGTCTATTAAACTAAACTAACTACCAAAGATCAAATAGGATTAGGGAAAGGGATCCAACACCAACAAATCATGATTTAGGCAATTAGAATGGTGAAACATGGAGGAAAGAAAACCAAGCAACTAATTGAGGTTATTGACTCTTAACTAGCTCTAAGTCCTCTCTCAAGGGTGCATAAAACTACCTAGATCACATAATTAAGCCACTCTCATGGTCTCAAACATGCAACCAAGGGATAATCACAATGTCAATCCATAAAACCCTCACTCAAATCTCACTCTCATGAGTAATTAAGCAAGATAATAGCATAAATGTCAACCTTAATCTCCTCTCTCAACTTGATTAAGGTATCAATAAAACAAACATCCAAGTGGCCAACTAGAATGCAAGCAAATAGTAATCATGCTATTAATCAATTAATAAGCCCAATCAAACCCCCTAATTTCATATTTCAACACCCAAATCAATCATTGTTGGGTTTTCACCCAAACCCTAACCAACAAACTACTCCATAAATACAAAATTGAGGACTTTAGAGAAATTAAGCACTAATAACATGATAATAATCATTAATCTAACAATAAACTAAATAAAATAAACCACATATAATTAAACTAAGCATGAACAATTAATCTAATGAAAACAATTAAAATAAGAAACAAAAGAGGAAAGAGAGTAAGAAATTCTCATTGATAGATGAAAAGAAAACTTCAAATCTTCTTGTCACTAGATGATTATCCAAAATCCTCCATTTTTTTCATTGATTTTCTCACTTTCTCTCTCTAGGTTTTGAGACTTTCTCTCACTTAAAATCCTAATCTAAGACTAATGGAGCCTAATCCTCCCTCAACTAGGGTATGCCCTCATAAATTGGGGATGAGTCCTATTTATATGGACAACTCTTACATCATAAATGAGTCGCGAAAATAACAGAGCTGTCCGGAAAATTTGAAAGGAGCGGGCGCTCCTTTATAAATAGGAGCGGCCGCTCCTAAGGAAACTGGCATTGGCAGAAAGTTGGAGCGGCCAGGGAGCGACCAGGGAGCGGGCGCTCCTTTGAAAAAGGGAGCGGCGCTCCTAAGAAAACTGGGCAAACCGTTCAACTTCAAATGGCTATAACTTTCTCGTTTTTCATCCAAATCAAGCATGAGACCTATTGTTGGAAAGATAACGAGCCAAATTTTAATCTCCAATTTGAATCAATGCAAGATGATTTGTGGTCTGTAAGTTATGGTCGTTCGAAGTGGACCATATTGTGAACTTTGCTTCTTCAACTCCCATTTGCCTTCATCCGTTCATTATTCATGCTTTACTCCTCATTTGTGCATTCCTTTTGCTTTTATAGGTGAAATCAAAAGTACATTTTAATTGGACCTACAAAGAACCAAGAAAAAATGTAAAAAGTAACTCGAAAAGTAAAACAAAGACATAAATCTAAAAAAAAGCTAGTAAAACAAAAAGGTGCAATTTAAGCAAAACAAACATATAAAAGGGGGTAAAATAGAAAAGAAAGGTTAAATATAGGGATAAATAAGAGGTTTAGAGTGATATAAATATCACTCATCAAAATCCTCAACCTCCCCCCACTCCCGGGATGTCAATACTACTGTGGAATGCTAGAGGGGTGGCTCGTAGTGGTTTCCGCCGCAACCTTAACCAACTAAACAGGGACCACGATCCTATATTCATTATTATCACCGAAACCAAGGTGGGTCTCCCAAACATTGAGAAGATCGTTGACCGCTTGCCTTTCAACTCATTTGAAACCATTGAACCAGTCGGGCTCACTAGTGGGATTCTCATCTTATGGAACAAAGGGCTCCATTCCTTTACCCTCATAAATCGTGAACCACATGCCATCCATGGAGTTATACAGGTTTGTGATACTCAACCGTTTATTATTTCAGTATTGTATGCCAATACAAAATTTAATGGAAGGACAAAAATGTGGAATAACCTCAAAGAGTTTGCCAAAGATGTCTCCATGCCATGGTTAGTTTTGACGGATTTCAATAAGGTTAATCATATTCATGAAAAGATTGGAGGAAACAAACCTAAAGAGCACAAATGAGGAGTTATCAAGATACTATATATGAATGATTATAAACCTTACTGATCTTGGATTTATAGGAAGCAAATTTACTTGGTTCAATAAAAGAATTAAGGAGCCATCCAATTTTTGAGCGGCTTGACCATTGTTGGGCATGTCCTGCTTGGAACGCCAATTACCCAAATGATATAGTCCATAACCTACCTCGTCTAACTTCATATCACAACCCAATCCTCCTCGCCTTAAGGTCGGACCCGCAAACTTCTTTCACTTTCAAGTTCGAACCTCTTTGGCTCGCTGACCCCGGGTTTCAGCCTTGGCTTTCTGCCAAATGGGCTTCCTTCTATAACAAACTGCCTTGTAATCTTAAAAACTTAAGCTGAATTAACTGTTTGGGCTAATGAGAACTGCAACATTTTCAAGAAGAAAAAACACATTCAAGCCCGTCTAATCACCCTGGAAAATGATCCCAATAACCCTTTTCTTTTCAACATAAGCTTAACACTAATCTTAATGATATTCTTGACCAAGAGAAAAACTGTCGGCAAACTAGAGCTCGGTCTAACTGGCTTCTTTAAGGGGATAGGAACACCTACTTCTTTCACCTTTCCACTATCCTTAGACGTAAATTTAATAGAATCATCATGTTAAAAGACGAAGTAGGAAATAGTACAACCAATCTTATCACAATTTCAAACATGATGCTTGAGTATTTTAATCCCCTCTTTACGTCGGAAAACCCTGCCCCCGATGTTGTTTCGAACCAAAGCATATGTGTCGTCAAATCCCCTATAATGATGAAATAAAAGAAGTTATCTTTGCCATTGGGGATAATAAAGCTCCTGTAGATGATGGGTTTCATGCCATTTTCTACCATCACTCTTGGGCTAGTGTTAAGAATAATGACTGTGAGACCTTCATCAAAAACATCTTTTCGTCTCTCTCAATCCCTAATGAAATTAATACTACACTCATCTCTCAAATCCCATGAATTGAGAACCCCCTTGCAGTTAAAAATTTTCGTCCCACTAGCTTAGTTAAATACAAGCTATAAGATGATTTCTAAGATCCTTGTCCAAAGGATTCGACTCTACCTCCATGACTTAATCTCACCAAAACAGAATAGCTTCATTCCGGGAATAGAATTAGATGTTAATGTCATAATGGCCTCTGAAATACTTCATTCAATGAACAAGAAAAAGGGGAAAAAGGAGTTTTTGCCCTAAAGTTGCATCTTGAAAAAGCCTATGATTAGTCAGAATGGTCTTTCATAAATCATTGCCTCAAATGTTTTATTTTTCAGATGCTTTGATAAAAATATTATGAGTTGTATTTCGTTAGCTTCCACTACCATATCCAAGTTAATGGTCAAAGAATCGCACCATTCACTCCTACTAGAGGTATTAGGCAAGTTGATCCTCTATCTCCTTACATATTCATTTTTTGCCTTAAATACTTGTCCAGGAGAATTCACGAAGCTTGTTCTCAAGAAGCTTGGAACCCTTTTAAAGTTAGAGATGGAAAAACTAAAATCTCCCACCTGTTGTTTGTAGATGACATTCTCTTCTTTGGGGAAGCTAACACAAACACCCTTGAAACTTGAAATCTTTTCTCACTTCCTTCTTTGACATATCCGGGGGAAAAAAGCAAATGAGGCTAAGAGTATGATTTATTTCTCCCCTAACACACCCATGGATATAAGGGATGACTTGAGTAAGAACTAAACATCCTTAATACCTATGACCTGGCATCTACCTCCAGTTTCCTCTAAGTCATCGAAAACCTTCCAGAAACAAGCTAGATTTTATTACTGATAAAGTCTCCTCTAAGCTAGCTTCTTGGAAGGCCAAAGCTCTTTCAAAGGCTGCGCGAATGATTTTAATCAATTCTACTTTACAAGTTATACCTAGGTATTTCATGCACTTAATTGATTTTCCCCTCTAAATCTCCAACAAACTGGACTGCATTTACAATAACTTCTTTTGGAATGGTAATGAGAATATAAAAAAATTACTTTGATTGCTTGGAAAAACATTTGTATGTAGACCTAAGTCAGTGGGTGGTTTAGGTTGCATGACTAACCATATCATTAATGAAATTAGCCTTGCCCGCCTTTGTTGGAAGTTGGATAATGGCACTATATGGGCGACTAATATTTTACATGAGATATACATTAGGAGTAAAGATGAACCCACTAACTTTAAAAAAGGCTCCCATATTTGGAAGAGCATTGGGGTGGGTTAGGCTATTTACAATTAGAGCCTTGCTTGGAAAGTAGGGAACGACAATGCTATTAACCATTGGCACCATAAATTGATCAATGGGGATTGTCTTAGAAATCTAATTCATGCCCAATAACTCAATTTCAAAGCAACTTAATGGTCAACACCCTTCTTGTTAATAGTATCAACAATATTGTTTCTTTTGAACTCCCTCAACATATCTTAGACCGAATCCATAATATTTCTCTCTCTAATAAGGAAGACCGCTCTTTCTCGCTCTGGACCCAAAATCATTCCTTTAATGCAAAAAAGGCCACAACTAATATTCTAAAAGTTGAGGCCCATGACTCTTGGGATTGGATCTGGACCTCCCCAGGCCATCCGAAAATTATCTTCTTCCTTTGGCAAGTGTGGTGGGGTAAATTGCCGACAAACCCGAACATTCATTTTAGGATTTCCATGCATGCCAAGCACTGTTCCTTTTGCCCTTATGAAACTGAGGATATCAATCACCTCCTGAGATGTTACCCTCACGCTCTTGGAATTTGGAAACTTGCTAACATAATTGTTAATTTGAATATTCCTCTCAAAGTTTGGATTAAAAGTAACTTGTTGTCTAAGACTCGAGCCACTAAACCTCCAATCCCCCACAATGTTATCTTTATTTTTTTGTTATCGGCGATTTGCTGGTTGAGGCGCAATACATGGATTTTCAAAAAGAATAACATACCATCACTTGTCCTTGTCAAAAACTATTATTAGGCCGCCACTGAATGGTTCTTTATCCAGAACCGTACCAACCTAAGGTGGGAAAAGCACCCGACACAAATCCTCCCTCTTGGTCCCCTCCACCCTATAATCTCCTAAAAATTAACATTGATGTCTCCTTCTTTTTGGAAACCAAATAAGCTTTCCTAGCTGTTGTGTGTCGTGACCACAAGGGAGCTTGGGTGGAAGGTTTCCAAGCCGCCACCTTCTCCATGGACACTATCGAGTTAAAAGCTTAAGCTTTGCTAATGGTGCTTGAATGGGTCAAAAGGAATCAGTGGGGAAATTGTATTATATCTACTAATTGGCTCTAGATAGTGGCTGCAATTAAAGGCCGATTAGGGTTCAATAATAACAAATCTGAGATACTTTGCATGTAGGGTATTACTCCACACAGCTCCAGACATTAAGATGATCCATGAAGGAAGAGGAGCAAATATGCTTGTTGACCACATAGCAAGGATGGCAAAGGGGAAGACAAATGGATTTAATAACATATGTATTTTGTGGGACCCGTCCCCGAATTGTATGGTTATTTATATTATGGAACAACAACTAAGTAGGGATATGGTTTGTAATTCGGAATTTCGGATGACCCAAGTAGTGGATCATCAACTATTGTAACTAACTCTTCTAGTACTTAATTTAATCGCTCGTTTCCACCAAAAAAAAAGCTAACCGTTATACATATGCACCTTTTAATTTTCTATTTCGTTTTTTTTTCTCCCCTCAAAAAAGTACTCAAATTTTTTTTTTAAAAAGGTGGGGTAGGCTCCACCCATAACCCCACATAGTTCCCCCTTTGATTACACTGATCATAAGTGTTATTATGTTGAGACTTGAGAGTAAGTGTCGGTTGTTGCTATACAAGTGTCAATATATGAAGAGTATGCAATGTTAGGAAGTGGAATTGGCTAAAGTGGCGAGTTTTTCCATCTTCCCTAGCGAAATCTAGGGCTCGTTCCTACCCCAAGCATTTTCTTGGGATTTAGGAGGAGGGTGGGAGTGGGGGTGTCTTCCTTGTAATGGGCCTTTGGGTAGGGGTCCCGCAAAGCCCAGTAGCGCAGAGGATTTCTTCTTACCTATTGAAAATAATAAATAAAGAGTATGCAATGTATTATGTACATTAACAATATTTATATCATATGGCTGGAGAGTAAGTACTGCTATATAGGATATCTATGCTGGAAAGTAAGGAGCTTTACCGAATCTCAAACTGATAATATTTATATCTTTGCGCGTTGTATAGAATGTAAGTGTCATCTAAGTTATAAGTCTACAAAAAGACCATCTTATCTTATTATCTGAATTAAGTATGTGTCATTGTAAAATAGCATTTATAAAATTGACCTTAAAATAGAAAGTGAAAGAGTCTAGCCATGAGACCGTCTCGTTTAATAAATTTCAATGTGGCATATGCTGTAGAAAAATTTAGACTAATAGAAATTGCAAGTTGGCGTAAAACCACTATGGAACGAAGATCTTGTATCCCTCATTTCTTAATCAGAGATTAAAGTGAACCGGTCGAACTAAATGTGATAAAACCGAATATCTATCAGCTTTGGTTTGTTTGGGAATTGGGAGATTAACTATAGTGACATCCTCCAAAAATTAAATATGGTTATGGCTAGCTATATTCAGGCCCGTTTTGGAGTTATCAGTAGCCCATGGGCGAAGAACAAAATGGGGCCCTATTTAATAACCGATAAAAAAATTTCAATTTCTAGAGTATGTAATAAGTAACAAAAATTGTTGTAAATGACACTTTTTATGACCTTTAAAGACAATGTAATACAAAAAAACATCAAATTTCGTACGAAATTTAGTGAAATTACCCGAACGTTCTTGTGTGATTGGTAGAATCTCCTTGAACAGTTGAGTTCTTGGAGTATCAAACCAGTGAAAAAACAACTCAGGAACCAAATTTCCAAAGTAAAGGATGAGAAAAATAACATAAGAAAGAGGGAAAATTAATGAGTAATTGAGATGTGAAGAATAATAGAAGGAGTTATAGATAAATTTGAAACTTTTAATCCCGTTGGTAATTGAACATTTGAGAAGATCGTTCATAAGACTAATCATCGTCAAGTTGTTTGTAGATTTTCGCCAAAATTTTTGCTATTGGATTATAATTGGAGAATAAAATGGGAAATAAGTTTTAGAATTAAATTAGAAAAGAAGTGGGAGAATTGAATAAGTATGGAAACTGCCAAAAATGGGAAAATATTGGATTGAAGAAGGTTGTCGATTCAGCGCTATTTTCAGCAGTCAGCAATGTGGTGTTTTTTTTAAAAAAAAAACTTTCCTTTTCTCTCTTTAGCCTTTATTAACTTGGGCTTTGTATTTTGGGGCCCTGGGCACATGCCCCTCTCGCCCGTGCCCAAATACGGCCCTGGCTATATTCATGATCTCATCCATTACAACAAATTGGAACACCATAGATTAGTCTCTTCTTGATTATTGATGGTTGATATGAATTAGTCTTTCCTCAACTTGATTATTCACGCTTTAGATTTCACGATTGTTAGCCAATTTTGTGGCACAATGTAACTCTCTTTAGCTAAGTAAAGATTTTGAGCTTCTTTAGCCTTGACTATACGAGTCTTTCCTCCTTTCATGTGTGGTTATTGAGAGTTGAGCTTTATAGAATTGGTTGAATTCTGAATTGAGGCTATTTTGACGCCTATGCATTGTGATATGAGCATGATTGAGGCATTTTGTTTGATTTTCTACATTTTTAAATTGCCACCAATCACCATACGTGATTATCCTTGATATATTACGTTGCCATTGGGGAATGTTAAGTATTATTGATTGAAGGTGGTGATTAGTGGCGTGTTTAAGATGTTTTGTGATTGAGTTTTGGCTCTTTTGCTAATTTGGCTTATGTTCTGGATATGAGAGTCATTTTAAGTCCACTTTTGTGTGATTTTGAGTCCAATTTTGATTATGATTTCCTAGCTATATCCCAAATCCTATTAATGTTAGTCCTATTGCTAGTTACTATCATAATGTTGACATTATAGGGGAAATATGATAATTGAGAAAGTTGTTGAAGAAACTGAAAAAACAAAACAAGGAAAGTTGAAAATGTTAAAAGAGAAAGCAAGTGGTTTAATTGTGCATCATTTATTTATATCTTTTATAACATGAATTATATGAATATATGTTTCCTAAAAAGTTGATGTACTTGAAATTTCAAGATTTTAATTTATAAAAAAACTAATATGAACCCGGTGCACACTAACTTAGGGTCTGTTCGTTATCGTTTTTTGTTTTCAGTTTTTAGTTTTTTTGAAAACAAAAAACAGGAAACCAGAAAAAGTGGTTTTCACTTTTTAGTTGTCAGTTTTCAAAATCATCATGTTTCTAATAAGTTTGACCAATTTTTTATCCATTATAGGACATATATCATATGACTTTTAAATACAAAAAACCAAAAAACTGAAAACCACAGTGATACCGAACGAGCCCTTAGTGTGCACCTGATCCATCTCACGTGAGTTTTAATGATTACAACTTTCCGTTTTTGCCGCGTTCAGTCTTCAGTTCTTTTCTCTCTCCTGATAACTTCTCTCTCCTCTAATAATTTCTCTCTCCTCTGATAATTTCTCTCTCCTAATAGTGTATTTTTGAAATGATATAGTGTATTTTGAAATAATATAGTGTATTTTAAAATGATAGAGTGTATTTTAAAATGATAGTGTTTTACTGAGTTTTTTGGCATGATAATGTTGCATGATATAGTGTATATTGGCATGATATAGTGTATTTTGAAATGATATAGTGTATTTTGACATGATAGTGTTTTGCTGTGTTTTTTGATATGATAGTGTTGCATGATATAGTGTGTTTTGACATGATATAGTGTATTTTAAAATGTTATAGTGTAGTTTATTTGTATATTACACAAAATTATCATAATGGATCGTTATAGTGTTTGACATGATAGTGTATTTTGACATGATATAGTGTATTTTAAAATGATATAGTGTATGTTTGTTCTGAACAACTGTTTTTGTTAAAATTTTAGGGCGAGAGAATCTTATTGAAGAGAGAGAAAATCGCGCGGATTTTGAAAAGCGGGAGTGACTAGTTTGTAGTGGGGCACGTGTCTAGGCCTGGTCCACACTATTTTTAATGTGAACCGGGTCCACGCAAGACGGATTGTTTAATTTATGTAAGTATTTACTTTAATTGGAAATTTCGATATTTTTTTCAGATTCTTGCTTGGCGCATAGATATCATATGCACGAGTTGAAATAAAAGCAATCCAAAGGTCGTGATTTGAACTTAACCCGTAAAAAACATGTGCAAAACTAGGTTTGCCCGCTCGTGCCCCATCATCTGCTGAGGCCCAAGTGTTGCCCGCCCAGGAGCACCAATGGCCAGACTTCCTGACTGTTGCTTGCAAAACAAGAATCCCGCCCGGACTCATACACCCATGGTATATGGACCTGTAGCCTGGTTCTTCCTCTTTGCTTCTTCATTGCTTTGGCCTTGCTTCACCATCTCCATTCAAACCCAACAAAGTGATCATCTTTTGGGTGGCTGAAAACGAGTAACAAATGTTTTTATAGGTGCACAAGGCAACCCATGCCGAAGATTGGGCCATTAAGCATGTTAAAGCATGTTTTCGGTCTATCTTCTGCTTAAATAACAATGATCTTTTTCTACCCTTATTTGCTGATCTAGATTACTTCTACGACATCAAGCAATAGGCTTTAAAGGTTGTTTGTCATTTTCGACGGCAATTGACTATATTTAAATCTTTTTTTTTTTTTGCTGATCTAGGCTACTTATTACTTATTAGAGTCAAGCAATCACTCCTTAGTCCGATCTTATCTTCAAGCGGCAAAGGACTACATTAAGTCTAATATACTGTTGCAGGTCAGTTTTATGAGTTGATTAATCGAACTATTTAGGTCATTCTTACTTTGAATGACAATGAACTTGATTTAGTCTAATTTCGGAATTGCGATCAAAATAGAACACAATAAACCAATGATAAGAGTGTACTTCCTCCATTTCCTTTTAGTTGACCTGTATTTCTTTTCGTAATGCTTCATTATAGTTCACTCGTTTCCTTATCTTATAGCTTTTCTTACTCATATGATCTATTATACAAGTACTTGATCAATGATTTATAAACCTGCTTATTCAAAGTGTGGTATGGACCGCACCAAACCGCAACCCAACCCATTTTTTCTCGATTTGGGTTGGTTTGCGGTTTTAAAATTATAGATTGATTTGTGATTTCAAGCAAACCGCACCAATTCAACTCAACCCATGAACAATCCTACTCCTGCTTTTCATACCTTTCCCCTCAACTTAATTCATGTCTAAATTAAACAAGTCAACTAACAAGAAACGACGGACTTATATTATATACTACCTTCATACTCTTGCTTGTTGCCGTAGGCTTAAGTGGCTTAACCATATAAACTCTCAAAGTCTCTACTAATACACATTTAGGCCTTGTTAGGTAGATAGAAATTTCCCTACCCTTTTGGTTGCCATTTTACCTTCTACTAAATACAGCCCAATTAAGGCCATACCTAGGCCCTCCATCCAATACTTTTGAAGCCTGCTAGGGTGTGGGTGAAGTCTGAAATGTGAGTTTCTCTTCAATTTCCTGCCCCCCTAATCTATACTCTCTTGATAAGCTAAAACTTTCTCCAAAACCAAAAACCATAAACCAAAAGGCAAAAACCATAAAGAGAAGCAAAACAAATATGAAAGGCTCAGGAATCATATGTGAGATGAACCATAAAACAATATCAAAACTACCCCAGAGAGAAAAACAAACACAACACTACTAAAATAAAGTGCCAAACATAATCATTTCAGTTTTTATATATAATCTCTCATCTCCACACCAATACAATCCTTATTTCTCAAATGGTCTGAACAATCTTCAGCTCTAAAACTTATCTACAATCTTAGATCTTAAAAAGGTACAATATCTCATCTTGTCTCTTCTTCTACCTTTAATTTCAATCAATGTTCTTTTTGATTCTCATGACATTTTTCAGGTGAATATACAAACTGTAAACTTACATGGATAGAGAAGACAAGAATCAGATTAAATCAGCAGAACCCGAATTTGTATTACAGTGGGGAAAAAGACTCCGATGTGTTCGTGTGAAAAACCCAAATTTCTCTCCAAAATCAAATGGCGGAATTCGCCAGAAAATCACATCTCGCATCGTTACTGACCACGCCACTGACCCTTCTTTCTCTCCCATCAATCGCATCAACAGGTAAACTATATTCATAAAAAAAATACAGGGCGGAGCGAATAACAATACCCTTCTCCGCCCTCTTTTATTTTCTCCGTCTCCCGTGCACAACTTTGACCACGAGTATCACTAATCACACATTTGTAAATATTATAAAAAGACGGTATCTTGATAATACATCAAATCTAGCAAGGTCATACACGACTTTGGTGATTATTTATGGTCAAAGTAAAATAAAAAAAATACGGAGGGAGTATAATTATGAATTTTTTTGTTATGGGATTTATGATTTTGTTTTTGTTTGATTGGGATTTGAAGGAGTTCAGAAGCGTCGGGAAATGTGAAGTCGCCGGAAAAAGAGGAGAGATATTACACGACGAGGGGGTCATCAGCAGGGGAGGAGAGAGAAAGTGGGAAGTCAAGTATGGCGGAAGGAATTGGAATAGGGTATAATATTGGGGTACAAGAAAAAGGGAATTTGGTGTGGCCAAAACTGTATGTAAGTTTGTCAAGTAAAGAAAAAGAAGAAGATTTTCTCGCCATGAAAGGTTGTAAGCTACCTCAAAGACCTAAAAAGAGGGCTAAATTGATCCAACGAAGTTTACTTGTAAGTTCTTCATATCAATTTCTTCTTTTTTTCACCTTTTTTTTGCATTTTATTTATTTATTTTGGAATAATTGGTTTTGTAATGATTTCTGAATTTTCAGTTTTACATTTGCAAGGTATTGCTTATTTTAAGAATAATTAAAAAAAATTATATGTGATTTTTTTTTTTATTGTCCAAAAGGAAAAGGAGTAAAATTTATTGGGTTTTTTTATTTGGTTGCGTTTGGTATTGGGTGGTTGAGGAATTGTCTTTTTATCTTTTTTTTTTTTTTGGTGAAATATTTATTTATTAATTTAATTGTTTTTTTTTTGGTTGAATGGTTGGTTTTGATATTTCTGATTATAAGTTGGGTTTTGGAATGGCAGTTGGTGAGTCCAGGAGCATGGTTGTCTGATATGTGCCAGGAAAGATATGAAGTCAGAGAAAAGAAAACTCCCAAGAAGGTAAATTTACAATCTTTTCTTTTCTTTTTTTGGTTTTTTTCTTTTAGGGTTATTCATATTGGGGGCATGTACTGATGCATAAACACAATAATGAATCCATGGATTTGCAAATCTATTTTAGGACTTAGAAATGCGGCTTCTTTGGCAATATTAGGGTTTGTGAATGGAATTTGTGAAGAACGGTATGTTAAAAACTCTTGGATTGGCACTTGGCAATCCTAATGAGAGAGATAAGGAAGATGTAATAGATTCAATGATTTTGAAGACATTCTCTCTTTTTAAATGTTGGTTTAATATCTTCTTTTCTATAATTCTCTAATGAGGTAGAGTCAAGTTTGTAATTATGATCGATTTAAAGCGTATATTTGAAAGTTATGTTTGGAAGGTCTTGGGGATTGATATAGCGGAATTTCGAGATTTTGAGGACTAATTAAGTGTTTTTTTTTTCTTAAACAAGAGAAAAACAAGGTTAGACCTCTGAAATTGAAATGGGCGAACCTAACTTATTTGTTTTCATAAGGGAAAAACCATTGTGAAAAGGGGAAATCAATAGGAGTAGAGGAAGAATGACTGTAATTTACCAGGGCCGTAGTTGCGGGTGTGCAAAGAGCCCCTCTGCACAGGGCCCCCAGTCCAAATTTTTTTGGTTTTATTTGAAAGGGCCCAATTTAAAAAATATCATGCTTTGTATAAATGACAAACGCTCCACATTTTCATCTCCTGACTCCATAATTCACGCTATCCCCTATCATCTTCCTCAATCTCATTCACTAAAAATTCAACCTTCCATATCTTTATAAACTTTAGTATTGTCATCAATACTTTTTCATAATTATTAATAATAAATCAATTCATCAATTAGTATTGGAATTTTTTCCTTGAATAATGCTAAAATGAGTATTAATTCCTGAAATGTGCCCAAGTTCAAATTAATTCCATGGATACCGTCCACGTAGGACGGCACGCCGTAAAATTTTTTTTTCAAAGCAAACCGCTACTCGAGTAGCGGTTAACTTCAAGTTATGTGAAAACAAGTATATGGGGTAAAACCGCTACTTGAAGTAGCGGTTTTCTTAGGCAAAACCGCTACTTCAAGTAGCGGTTTACTATGCAACCAAAAAAAAAAAAAAAAATTTGTTTTTTTTTTTTTGTTTCATAGTAAACCGCTACTTCAAGTAGCGGTTTATATGCATCCCTTTTATAACTTGTCTCAGGGACATCATATAACCGCTATTTGAAGTAGCGGTCAACTTTACATTATTGGTATTAACCGCTACTCCAAGTAGCGGTTTATATGCATGCCTTTTATAACTTGTCTTAGGGACATCATATAACCGCTATTTGAAGTAGCGGTCAACTTATTAACCGCTACTTGGAGTAGCGGTTTTGTTAAACAAACAAAATTCTCGCGTGCCGTCCTACGTGGACGGTACCCAGGGAATTAATTAAAATTTCGGCACATTTCAGGAATTAATACCCATTTTAGCATTATTGAAGGAAAAAATTCATTAGTATTGATTCTCTCTAGTCTCTATGAAAAATTGTGGTTCTTTTCTCTCATTAAGGGGAGAGATAGGGCCCAATTTCCATTATAGAACAGGGCCCCATAAATATCCAAGACGGCCCTGTAATAAAGAGTTATGACTCGTGACACATCAATCGCTAGATTAGCTTCTCTAAAACTTAACGTATTCTTAACTGGAGTGGGCAAGAATGAGGTACTTTAGATATCTTTGGGGATTATAGAGGCATGGTAGGGAATCTGACGAGTATTTTTGGGATATTTAGGGTTGAAACAAACAAGTGTCTTGTAGTCAATGAACTTGAACCCTCTTTACTCGGTCGGGCATATAAACTTGGAGTTGTCTGAAACCACATTGTGTTCGATTCCTTCTCATTTTATATTTGTATGGTTGCTATTTTTTCTTAATGTTTATCTATTGGTTGCTTTGTAATAAAACAGAGACCAAGAGGATTGAAAGCTATGGGAACAGGACCAGTGGACAGCGACTCAGAGTGACTCGAGCTCGAGCTCCCTCGTGAGCAGCTTATGTCTTTTGCCAATTATTTATTTAGGATTTCCTAGATCTTATTTTGCTTCTACCAAAAATGTAATTTTGTGAAGTGAATCAAATGATCATTTTTCCCTTGAGCTGCATGCATATTGTATATATCAAAGAGTTGTTATTTGTCTAATTTTTAGTTAGCTAAATTTTTAGTATTAGAGGTTGCATTTAGCAATTTTCTTTAACTTTTGTAATTTTACGAGTAAAGCATATAACAAGGACATGAACTTTGCCAAAAGTTATTGTTAAGGACTAGCCTCGGCTCAAACAATATCAAGGCCCTGTGTTGATGTTGAAAAATAGGCTCCTATAAAAACTATGTTACAGTTTTCTAAATAGTTTCCAAAAAAAACAAAGGCACAATTGTTTTAGAAAAACAAGAATGCAGAATAACACCTATAAAATCTATCTTACGGGTTTCAAAATACTGTTCAAACTAAAAATTAGACAAAACTTACCCAAAAATAACAAATACTCAGATTCAATTAGACAAAACCCGGATAAGAATTCACTAAAAATTCCAGATCCAACATCATTCCTTTAAGAAAAAAAAAGAGATTGAAGTCGCCAGAAATTGGTGTTCATCAAGAAGAATGCATCATCTCTTGCACTCCTTATCTCTCCATTTTCTTGGATTATACTTTTTCCAATTTCAATCTATTGATTATTTCTCCAACACCAATTAAAACAATAATATTTCAAGGAAATCAGTCATGTGATTTTTGATAGCTTCATAGAAGCAGCTTGTAAGTTGTAAGAGGTAAGGAGAGAGAGAGAAATAGGTAAGGAGAGAGATAGAAAGTTCAGAGGTTTAGGGGGGAAATAAAGAGAGAGAGAAAGTAATACTGCTCCTTGTTTTTTATAGAGAAAGTAGTACTGTAATACTGTTGTCCGTTTTCTTAGTGCAAAGTATTGTTGTCTATCAATATGTGATTTCAATTTTTTGTTTAACAATTTTTTTTTCAAAATTTGGGGCCCCTCCAAAAACAAAGCCCTGTTCTGTATCACATTTTGGATCTGTTCATGGGCGCAAATTAGATCCTGGAATGGGGAGTAGGATGAGCATCCTACACCTTCCCCTAAGTGACGTCGTTTTATTAGTTTTAGGAGGCCCAAACATTTGGCCGACTTTTGGCAGTATTTTGAAAGTGGTACTTCCCATTTTTGAAAGTGTGCCAAAAATATTTTTGATGTACTAAATGCATATGGTTTGTTGTATAATAATATACGAGTGTACATTTTGTATTTTTCAATTGATCAAAGTAATGACCATCAATGTACATTGTGATTTATCCTTATTGCGTTGGTTGTTGTACTTTTTTTGATTAATAGCTCTACCTATAGTTGCATTTCATATTGAATTGTACATATTGAATTTCATCAGTGAACAAACATCAACACACCAGTGTACAAAGAAATAAAGATTGCAAATTACTCACTTGACATCGGTTTCGGGAATTGGGTTCTTTGTCATTATCAGACATTTTGATTTTGTTAATGAACAACCACGGCCAAGAATGTACAAAGTAAACATAATAGAATAAAAGTATTCATTTGGCATCCTAGTTACAACAATGTAAATAACAAGAATGTACAAACAAACATCCCAAGAATGCATAATCAATTTCACTTAATGTACAACAATGTAAATAATAAGAAGTCATCAAATCGGTTATTAAATGGTGAAACTAAGAATCAAACCGATTCTTTTTGAATTTTCGACATATACACCTGGAAGTAAGGGAATGTACGCATTGGCTGTCAAATCAATTACTTTTTGCATGTTCATTGGTGCGTTTTATTCTTCTTGCCTTGCGTTTTGGAGCTGGTGTAGGATGCTCATCCTACACCTCATACCAACATCTACGGATTGGTTCATGGGGCCTGTTAAGGACCTCAAAACTAACAGAAGTTACTTTTTTACTAACACTATTAGTTTAGGTATTAGATACAATAAAAAAAAAGGACAATACGTTCAAAGCAGTAAAAGACAAAATGGTAGGAGAGAGGTTAAACCATTAAACAATCTGATGAACCGGTCTTCTCATCCTCTTCCTCAGTCTTTTCATTTCTTTCCCAAAATCCCCATGAAATTCATTAAACAAGAAGATCAAAATTTTTTAATTTTAATGGTAAACTGTTTGAAGATTAAAAGGTAGGAAAATGTTTGTTTCTTTAATTTGGTGATTTTGTTTATTTGCTCATCTATGGTTTCAAAAATCAAGCAAGAGTTAAGTCATATCTAACCATCTTTTACTATTTCATAGTTACCTTCTTCCAAAAATTACACCCTTATGCTTTGGTTTCTTAAATAGTCCACAGATTTGATTCAAGAAAACGGTCCATTTTGAATTTCTAAAATTATAACTAGATCTAGTGGATGAGTTGTTGAATTTAACAATTCCTTATTGCTTTTGATTTATTGATTATTTTGGTTCAAATCTTATGCTTTGGTTTCTTTAGTTGATTACTCATCTGAATTTGAGTTGTGATGCTAGAATTTAATTTGCGGAATTTTGTACTCTTTTTTTATTAGCTTTTTTTACTAGTTTGATTGTTGTTTCCGTAAATTGTTTGGTTTGGATTCAGTTTGTATTTTGTTGTGATCCTCACCTTTTTTTTTTTTGCATCAGGATAATCAAGAGTGATGTGGCCTTAAGAAATGAACATGACTACTGTTGTAGTTGATGAACAATTATTAGATAACCAATTGGTTAAATTTTTGCAACTAGTCATGTAGTTGATTGAAGTTCTCATTTTGCAAGTGTAGTTTAAAATTTTGTAGATTCATGTGATGACATATGAACTAATCTATCATGAATCATCTATACCAGTTGGATGAGAAGTAGAGAAATATTTTGGCACTATCATCTTTTCCCTTTTTGCTTTTTATTTTATTCTCTTTTTATAATTGGTTCCAGTGCCTAACACCCTAACTTAACAATCCGTAGATGTTGGTATGAGGTGTAGGATGAGCATCCTACACCAGCTCCAAAACGCAAGGCAAGAAGAATAAAACGCACCAACGAACACGCAAAAAGTAATTGATTTGACGGCCCAATGTACATTCCCTTACTTCCAGAGTGTATATGTCGAAAATTCAAAAGAATCGATTTGACGATTCTTGTTTCACCATTTAATAACTGATTTGATGACTTCTTATTATTTACATTGTTGTACATTAAGTGAAATTGATTGTACATTACTGGGATGTTTGTTTGTACATTCTTGTTATTTACATTGTTGTAACTAGGATGCCAAATGAATACTTTTATTCTATTATGTTTCTTTGTACATTCTTGGGCCGTGATTGTTCATTAACAAAATCAAAATGTCTAATAATGAAAAGTAACCCAATTCGAAACCCGATGTCAAGTGAGTAATTTGCAATCTTTATTTCTTTGTACATTTGGTGTGTTGATGTTTGTTCACCGATGAAATTCAATATGTACAATTCAATATGAAATGCAACTATAGGTAGAGCTAGTAATCAAAAAAGGTACAACAACCAACGCCTTGATAAGGATAAATCACATAATGCATTGATGGTCATTACTTTGATCATCGAAAAAATACAAAATGTACACTCATATATTATTGTACAACAAACCATATGCATTTGTACATCAAAAATATTCTTTGCCCACTTTCAAAAATGGGAGAGCTGGCCCACTTTCAAAATCTTGCTAAAAAGTCGACCAAATGTTTGGCTCTCCTAAAACTAATAAAACGACGTCGGCTTAGGGAAGGTGTAGGATGCTCATCCTACTCCCCATTCCAGGATCTAATTTGCGCCCTAACTTAATGGTATTAGTCAAAAAGTAAAATCTGTTATTTTTGATAGTTTAGGTCTTTAACAATAACTTATGGCAAAGTTCAAGTCCTTATTGTATGCTTTACTCGTAATTTTACTATATGTGGAACATATTGATATATGTTCGAACTATCAAGTTGGAACACATATGAAGCAAGAAACGATAAACAACTATGCGTGGATGAACACACAAAGTTGGGCGATTAATCTAACACTTAGAGATACAGATACACCACTCTAAATGTATAGACCTTCCTAAGATCACAAATTAGCTTGCCAAAACTAATTAAGCAAAGGATAAGTTCACTCAATTCCAATCCAAGAATTAAAGTTAACTCAAATTCAATTCACACAATGTGTTGGTTTAAACTTCGATCATTTTCATTCATATCATTCGTCCTTAAATACATGAAGTAGCAACCAGATTTTCTTAATTACAATAATTAAAATTAAATAAAAATAAATTAACTAATTAAAGCACTAATTAGATCATGGAGTGATGGATGAACATGGTTGAAGCACTTCTCCATTTGCGGCTGATCATGGAGGAACATGGGAATGAGGCTTCGAACATGTCTCCAAATCATGCGCATAACTTCCTTGGCTTGTGGAACAACTCATCTATGTGGCCTTGTCTTAGTCCTTGCTAGCCACGCCTCTCAACAGCCACATATTGCACGCACAAAGGAAGGAAGTAGTTCCTAGAATGTAGGCAACCACTTTGAACGTGGCCTTGATGCTAGCAACAACTTGTTTGTTGTTACACCATGATCTTCACCAACGTACATTTGAATCTTCAAAGCTTGGCGTAAATATCTCCACTCCATACAAGACTTATTAGAACTAGGACTCTTACAACTCAACTAAATCACACGCATAAATAGGCATGCTCACACAAGGACTCTAGCACTTAGAATCATAACTACACTATGACTCTTAGTTTTAGGGAATTGAAATACAACTCGATGAAAACTGAAAAATGACTTCAACATACTCGACTCAATCTATGAATTAAAATGCAACTAAGTTAACTACATAACAAGATAGGGTATTTGACAAACGAACTAAGCAACCAAGTTAACAACTTGATCACCATGAACATAAGTCAATGGAATGAAATTAAGAACTTCATCAATGGAATGAAGTTAAGAACTTCATCAATGGTAGCAGCCACCAAGTTGATGAGTTTAGTGTCCTTGACTAAGGAAAGAGTAGAAGAAGATGGTCCTGCATCATCCTCCCCATCTTTGGAGGAGCTTGCGTTCAAGCTAGGAAGCTCGTCATCTTCCCCTTGGTAGGGACTCAAATCTGCCACATTGAAGGTGCTAGAAACGCCATAATCTCCCGGATGCTCAACTTGATATGCATTGTCATTCACCTTACCAATAATAGGAAAGGGACCATCAGCTCTAGGGTGTAATTTGGACTTCCTCTTGGAAGGAAAACGTTCCTTCCTAAGATGAATCCAAACTAGCTCACCTGGTTGGAACTGAACATCTCTTCTCTTCTTATCAACTCGTGCCTTAACCTTTTCATTTGCCTTGATGATCTTCTCTCGCACATATTCATGGAGTTGCTTGATCTCTTTGACTCTCACATGAGCCTCATGACTATACTTTTGTGGAGTAGGAAATGGAGCTAGATCCATAGGAGTGCTCGAATTTTGACCATAGACAACATTGAAAGGACTTAGGTTTGTGGTCTTGCTAGGAACCCTATTGTATGCAAATTCAGCATGAGGAAGCATGTCTTCCCATTGCTTAAGATTCTTTGTGGCTAAAGCTCGAAGAAGAGTTCCCAAAGTCCTATTGGTGACTTCGATTTGGCCATCGGTTTGTGGATGACTTGAAGTGCTAAATTTCAGTTTAGTACCCATCTTCTTCCAAAGAGTAAGCCAAAAATGGCTCAAGAACTTTGAGTCACGATCACTTACCATGGACTTAGGCACTCCATGTAGGCGTACAATTTCCTTGAAGTAGAGAGTAGCAATGATCACAGCATCATAAGTTGTATGACATGCCACAAAGTGTGCCATTTTGGAAAACCAATCAACAACCACCATGATTGAATCTTTTTGACGTTGATTTCTAGGTAATCCAATGATAAAATCCAAGCTAACATCCTCCCATGGAGCTTGAGGAACCGACAATGGAAGATAAAGGCCTTGAGGGAGCAAATGACCCTTAGCCTTTTGACACACAATGCACCTCTTGACAATGAATTCCACATCTCTAGCCATGCGTGGCCAATAGAAATATTCACTAACCAAGGCTAATGTCTTCTTTATGCCAAAATGGCCGGCTAATCCACCTTCATAAAACTCCTTAATAAGGGATTCTCTCACACTAGATCGAGGAATACATAGCTGATTTCCTTTGAAAAGAAAACCTTTCAACAAGTAATAATCCTTGATAGCATGATTATGGCATTTTTCGAATAGTTCTCCAAAATCCCTATCATCCTTGTAACACTCTTTAAGCAACTATAATCCGACAACTTTAGGACTTAGAGTAGAAAGAAGTAGATACCTTCTTGAAAGAGCATCCGCACCTTTGTACATCTTTCCAGCCATGTGCTTGATTGTAAAGTGGAAAGTTTGAAGAATCTCCACCCATTTAGCATGTCGAGGCTACAACTTTTGTTGACTTTGAATGTACTTGAGTGCTTCATGATCCGAGTGAAGAATGAACTCCTTAGCAATCAAGTAGTGCCTCCAATGATCTAAGGCACGTACCAAGGCATATAATTCCTTGTCATATGTTTCCTCTTAGCTTCATTGAGTTTCTCACTATAGTAAGCTATAGGTCTTCCATTTTGAGAAAGTACTCCACCAATGCCTACACCCGAGGCATCACATTCCACTTCAAACACTTCTTGGAAGTTAGGAAGAGCCAATATAAGAGCAGTGGTAAGTTGGCGTTTGATCTCATCAAATGCAACTTGGGCTTGTTGATTCCACTCAAACCTTTTGTGCTTGGTTAGTTCAGTTATGGGGGTCATAATAGAACTAAAATTGCGCACAAACCGTCTATAGAAAGAGGCCAATCCGTGAAAACTTCGAACATCATGGATTGAAGTAGGGTAGGCCAATCTCTAATTGCTTCTACCTTCTTTTCATCAGCTTTGATTCCTTCACTTGAGACAATAAATCCCAAAAACACCACTCGGCTCGAGAAGAATTGACACTTCTCAAGGTTGCCATACAAGCGCTCCTTTCTTAGAACTTCAAAGACTTGGTGTAAGTGATCAACATGATCTCTTTCACCTACGCTGTAGATGAGGATGTCATCAAAGTACACCACCACAAATTTGCCAAGAAATGGCTTCAAAGTTTGATTCATCAAACGCATAAAGGTACTTGGTGCATTTGACAACCCAAATGACATTACAAGCCATTCATATAAGCCCTCTTTAGTTCTGAAGGCTGTCTTCCATTCATCTCCATCACATATGCGTATTTGGTGATAACCACTACGCAAGTCAATCTTGGAAAACACCTTAGAACCATTTAGATCATCCAACAAATCGTTCAATCTAGGAATGGGGAAACGATATTTGATGGTAATCTTGTTAATGGCTCTACTATCCACACACATCCTCCATTCATCATTCTTCTTTGGAACCAACAAAGTGGGGACAACACATGGACTAAGGGACTCCCTTATCATGCCCTTAGCTAGAAGTTCCTCCACTTGCCTCCTAATCTCCTCGGTTTCTTTAGGATTGGTTCTATAAGCTGGCTTGTTAGGTAACATAGCTCCAGGAATGAGATCAATTTTGTGTTGGATTTCTCTTTTTGGAGGTAGGTCGTGTGGTATGTTTTGAGGGAAAACATCTTGGTAGTTTTCAAGAAGGGGATTGAGAAGGGGATGATCATGAATTGGTTTGTCTTTGCTTGAATCAGGTGGTTCATTAAGCAAGAGCTCCCGAATAGGCTTATATTCATGATAAGAAGCTTGGAGTAGGGTGGTAAGAGACTGGTATTTTTCTTTTGTGGAGTGAGGCTTGGTGTCTTGAATGGAAGGTATTGGAGTGAGGTGATTCGTTTGTTGTTTTGAGTGAAAGAGTAAGTGTTTTTGTAGCCATCATGAATAACTCTCCTATCATACAACCAAGGTCTTCCAAGGAGCACATGACATGCATCCATAGGAATGACATCACACCAAAGTTCCTCCTTATATGTGCTACCAATGCTAAAAGTTATCAAGACACGCATAGTAACTTGTATTCCCTTCCCTTGATTTAGCCATTGAATGACATAGGGTCTATGGTGAGGCGTGGTGTTCAGTTTTAGCTTATCAACCATGGTTTGTGCAGCCACATTCGTACAACTCCTCCATCTATAATCAAAGTACAAATCTTCCCTCCAATAGTGCAACGAGTGTGAAAGATGGACTCTCTTTGTTGCATTCCATCTTTGTCCATAACTCCACTCAAAGCTCTTCTTACTACAGGGCACTCCCCGTCATCTGGTCCGATCATTTCTCCCTCCCTTTCTTCTCTCATTTCATCCTCTTCTTCTTCCTCATAATCTCCATCATAAGCTTCATACTCCATAAGACTTATAACCCTCTTGTTTGGACAATCCGAGGCTATATGGCCTAGTCTTTGACATCTAAAACACCTTCGTCCAACTTTGGTCGAGGCATTAGTAGTGTTCGAGGCTTGAGGTTTGAAAGAGGTAGGTTGAGTTGTTTAAGTAGGCTTAGGGGTAGTAGAGTTTGACTTTTGATAGGTAGGAAATTTGGAAAAGGGGCGTGAGGCCTCCGATTTTCCTTTGGATTTTTGTTGCTTGTCTACCTTGTGTGCAAGGAGTATGAGTTCTTCTAATGTAGAATAATGATGCAATTCAACTACATTAGCTACCTTGTGGTCTAAACCACCAAGGAATCTCACTAAGGTTTGAGGCTCATCCTCTTGCACCTCACATTTCATGAGATATGCTTCGAACTCCCTAGCATGCTCCTCAACTGATTTGGAACCTTGTTGAAGATGATGAAATCATGCAAAGTTCTCTTGCACATAGTAAGTAGGAAGAAACTTCTTCTTCAACAATTTCTTCATTTTAGGCCAAGTTCTCAACTTGTCCTTGTCTTCTCGTTCCCTTTTAGCACAAATGCTAGCCCACCAAGTTGAAGCATATTTCCTCAACTTGAGAGCAACAAGCTTTACCCTCTTCTCTTCGGGTACTTGCTTGTAATCAAAGACTCTTTCGACTGTTCTCATCCATTCTATGAACTCATCAGCATCTAATCTCCCATCATAGTCTGGAATGTCTACTTTAGTGTCATTGGAAGGACGAAAATTGTTCCTTCTAGGTTGCAAAGTGATGTCACTTGCCTCACCATCCAATTCATCATCACCTCTTTGTCTAGTGAGTCTAAGTGAGAGTTGTCTCACTTGATCTTGGAGTAATGCCATTCTAGCATTGTTCTCACGTCTCTCTTCTTCCATAAGTCTCATTGTTTCACGCCAACCAGTAGGTGGTTGATCCCCATCTCCCATGGCGAGGTTTTTGTGTTTACGGTTTAAGGGGCTGGTTGGGGATGGTGTTTAGGTCGTGTTTAGGGATTAATGGTGGGTGGAATGGTTAGGATATAATCTCATCTCTGATACCAAGATGATATATGTTCGAACTATCAAGTTGGAATACATATGAAGCAAGAAACGATAAACAACTATGCGTGGATGAACACACAAAGTTGGGCGATTAATCTAACACTTAGAGATACAGATACACCACTCTAAATGTATAGACCTTCCTAAGATCACAAATTAGCTTGCCAAAACTAATTAAGCAAAGGACAAGTTCACTCAATTCCAATCCAAGAATTAAAGTTAACTCAAATTCAATTCACACAATGTGTTGGTTTAAACTTCGATCATTTTCATTCATATCATTCGTCCTTAAATACATGAAGTAGCAACCAGATTTTCTTAATTACAATAATTAAAATTAAATAAAATAAATTAACTAATTAAAGCACTAATTAGATCATGGAGTGATGGATGAACATGGTTGAAGCACTTCTCCATTTGCGGCTGATCATGGAGGAACATGGGAATGAGGCTTCGAACATGTCTCCAAATCATGCGCATAACTTCCTTGGCTTGTGGAACAACTCATCTATGTGGCCTTGTCTTAGTCCTTGCTAGCCACGCCTCTCAACAGCCACATATTGCACGCACAAAGGAAGGAAGTAGTTCCTAGAATGTAGGCAACCACTTTGAACGTGGCCTTGATGCTAGCAACAACATGTTTGTTGTTACACCATGATCTTCACCAACGTACATTTGAATCTTCAAAGCTTGGCGTAATTATCTCCACTCCATACAAGACCTATTAGAACTAGGACTCTTACAACTCAACTAAATCAAACGCATAAATAGGCATGCTCACACTAGGACTCGAGCACTTAGAATCATAACTACACTATGACTCTTAGTTTTAGGGAATTGAAATACAACTCGATGAAAACTGAAAAATGACTTCAACATACTCGACTCAATCTATGAATCAAAATGCAACTAAGTTAACTACATAGCAAGATAGGATATTTGACAAATGAACTAAGCAGCCAAGTTAACAACTTGATCACCATGAACATAAGTCAATGGAATGAAGTTAAGAACTTCATCAATGGTAGCAGCCACCAAGTTAATGAGCTTAGTGTCCTTGACTAAGGAAAGAGTAGAAGAAGATGGTCCTCCATCACATACAAATCTTTTATTAATTTCTAACTAACTAAAATTTAGCCAAACACAAACTTTAATATCAAAGTTTTATATTACTATGCCTAATATACCTCACAATGCAAAAGATTGAATTATATTCTTCTTCTCATTTTACTTAATCTCACGATTACTCATATGACTCAAATGATCCACCATTAATTCTTTGGTAACTCCTTAAACAACAAATGGAAAGTATAGAAAACAAATCAGATATAGAATGTGTTATTATTTGAACTTATTTAAAATTATAAGATCTGAAACTTTGAATTTTTAAGATGTAGAAAACAAAGCCATAGTAGGCAATTTTCTAAAATATCAAATATTGAACTTCAAAAAACACTATAAAAAATTTATCTACGCTTATATTGAAGAAACTATGTTACTGTGAAGGGTCAACAGTCAAGTTGAAGAAATATCCCAAGAACAAAGTTTATTATAGAAAACCTCTCTTTGAATTATTGGTTGCTAGCTAACAATCTTTTGAGTGGTCATTTAGCCAATTGATGTTCTTGATATAACTGTAGGTTTAGATAGACATTTTGACTTTCTTATTTTCAAGATTCTAGTGACCATTCGTGAGAAAAAAAATAAGTACAACCACTTCTTTTAATGTTAATTAGTACAACTATTTGGGGATAAGAATATTGAAGTGATTCATTAACCAAAACCTTGAAATCTCATTTTCTACAAATTGGAGTCAGGTAAAGCTCTAGAGTTAAGTTGTTTTCTCATCACTTCAAATAAAGTATTATTTTCTAGAAAGTGTAAAAACTAACATAATGTACAAATTAGAGTACTAAGGAGCCGTAGCTATTGATTGCGAGAGGAAACATAAAAGAGAGCTAAAACATGCACCACAAAGAGAAGAGCAAAACCAAGCTAAGCTTAGCCTAGTAGTTGGAATTGTGCCTTATAACATTAAGGTTGGGGGTTCAATTCTCACTAAGAGCACTTTGAGGGTAAGGATTTCCCTTACTCTCCCTCCTACTCTGAGAGTGTCTAGCCCGCTAGGCGCTAACATAGGCTGAGTTAACCTGCACAAGGTTTCCGTCTAGTATGGAATCCATCTCACCAATCTGAAAAAAAAAGAAAAAAAAGGAAAGAGCAAAAAGTTCTTGAAATAAGTTGAAGATAGATATAGCTCTCTAGTGGCCAGTTTCCAAAGGGTGTTCGGCAACTTTTGACCGTTTGTATTAGCGGCTTCACTATCGACTGTTTATTAATAGATTTGATATATCAGCTATTAGCCTATTACTATTAGCTATTTAAAACAAAATGAAAGAGTGTATAGCCTTACTCTCCCTCCAACTCTGAGAGTGTCTAGCCCGCTAACATGAGCTGAGTTAACCTACACAAGGTTTCCGTCTAGTATGCAATTCATCTCACCAATCTAAAAAAAAGAAAAAAAAAAAAAAAAAAAGAAAGAGCAAAAAGTTCTTGAAATAAGTTGAAGATAGATATAGCCCACTAGTGGCCAGTTTCCAAAGGTGTTCGGCAACTTTTGACCGTTTGTATTAGCAGCTTCACTATTGACTGTTTATTAATAGATTTGATAAATCAGCTATTAGCCTATTACTATTAGTTATTTAATACAAAATGAAAGCAAAAAAAAAACAATCCAAAAAGCTAGAAAAATTAGCTTTTATTGTTGATTGTTTGAACACGTAAAAAAAAACTACAAACTAATAAAAAAAGCCACCCAATAACCATAATCAAACACCCCCAAACTTTGACTAAAACAAACAGAAATTAAAGACAACTCCCCTGCCCCCTCTTTTCAAATTTACTTTTTGACCATTATAACCAAATTAAAGGCATAAAGTAGTTAAAAGCCATTAACAAAAGAAAGAAGATAGATGTTATTTCCCTTTCATAGTATGGCTTCATCGAGAAGCTGAGTATATATTTATAGAGTTTCAATTCTAAATTTTCCACAAATCCCACACATAACTTACAAGAATTTGATGCGAGAATCGTATGGTTGCAGCCATTTATCTTTCTGCTGTGCAAATAAATCTGCGGCATGTTCTTCATATCCCTTCTCTATGTTCTCCATTTCAAAACAAGATTCTATGACTACTCTGCCGTGTACACCTACATAACACGACGCCGATGAGTTACTGAAGCAGCATGAAATTGACACCTGAAATTTCAGCTACCAATGGGAGATGAGAAGTGTTTTGACCATAGTTTAACACACTATTCATGGAAACAAAAATGGAAACCTCACCTTCAATGAGCAATTCGACGCCTGAACTGTTCGCTACTTTCCAAAATCAAAAAGGCAGATTAAATAATTTTTTTATACATAAGACCAGTTCTGCTTTTTTATTCAGTGACAACAAAGATATACTTACAACCTTGACACCTGCCGCATGCTGCAGCCTTCTTTTATTAGGCAGTAAAGCACAATGGAAGAGAGGGAGGGCGGAGCTTGAGCGCGACAAAATCACTAACTGGTAACACACCGAAGACATGTCTAATGGTATCAAGGTAGTACTATCAGAAGGTTTTGGAGCACTTGGAGGACTTACTACAAAAAGGGTAATATCAGACCAAGTGTGTCGCCATGAGGAGCACTTGTACTAATTGTCAAGAAGAAAGATGGGTCAATGAGGTTGTGTATTGATTATCATGAAATCAACAAGATTAACGTCAGAATTAGATATCCGTCACCAAGAATTCGAGACTTATTTGACCAACTAAAGGGAGGAAGTGTTATATCAAAGATAGACTTAAGGCTGGGATATTAGCAGACAAAGATATTCCCAAAACAACATTCAAGTAGAGTATCTTAGCAACAGTTCGGTAATTCCCTATTTAAGTCTTGCATCTTCTAAGGCCTTAATTTGGATAGACAAAATACCGGGCTGTTACAGTTAAAGATTCCCTTAGGGAAATCATACAGAAGACCAGAAAAGGAAAAGGCCAAACCTTAGGGCAGATCCCTAGTGGTGTTGATGACAACTGACATACACCATGAAGCTTTAGCATTGTGCTGCACTATCATAGTAACAGATCATTAAAAAATAGACGAACTCTAGCCTCTAAAACTGAAACCAGCCAGCTTTGTGCAAGGAATCAGAATGGGGGCACCAGTAAACCCTTGATTACTTACGTCAGAAGGGGTAAAAAGGGAAAGGCACAACATTCAGCCACCTCACCAATGCAACGTCACAATTAGTTAAGGGCCAGGAATATGCTACAGGGTAGTGGGGTGATTTACTGTCACCACTGCCATTTTAGTTATTTTACAGAATTACAGAATTTCTGTGAGTGGGAACTATAAATAAGAGCTGAGGTGAGAAATGCAAATGATCAGAATTTTGTAATAGAAAGTGAGACAACATTGGAGAGTCCTTGCCTCTCGAAGAGTGAGGGTTGTAATTGATATTTGCTACTCTGGTTATTATCAATACAACTAATTATCCTTGGTTCTATTTTATTTCTTCTTCTCTGTTCAGATTCTTGCTGATTACATTTGGTTTCTACCAACTTGGTATTAGAGCAAGGTTGAGGACAGCAAGAAAAGAAAATGCCACCGACTCACCAGCAACGATTAGAAGCTCTGGAAGAAGGCCTCGCCGGAATCCAAACTTCTGTTAATGAGTTAACAACCACCCAGCAAGTGATGGTTGAGAAAGTGGCATCCAACCTGGAGGAAGCCTCGCAAAGGCTTGAAGGGAAGGTGACTCGCGCGCGTGAGAACCAGGACGCGTTGATCGCTCAGATGAGAGAGGATCAACGGAAGTTTCAGGCTGAGATGAGAGAAACTTTGCTGGCATTAAAAAACTCCACCACCTCGTCGGCGACTCACTCTGGTTTTCCGACCGTGAGGAGGAATGGAGCAGGGGAGATACACGGCGAAGAGGCGGAAGACGGAGAAGGGTTTCAAGAAAACCCGCTGCTGGGAGGGAAGGAAAACCCGTTGGTAGGAGGGAGACCCACCGACAAATGGAGGCACAAACGGCTGGATTTGCCGATCTTCGATGGTACCAACCCAGACGGGTGAATTTGAGGGTGGAGCGATTTTTTTCCATTTTACAGGCTTGAGCCTGCTGAGAAAATGGAGGCAGCGGTGGTGGCGTTTAACGGGGACGCGTTGCTATGGTTCCAATGGGAACATGGGAGGAGACCGGTGCACCGGTGGGAGGAATTGAAGGGGTTACTCCTCCACCAGTTTCGACCTTCAGGGCAAGGAACACTCCGTGAACAGTGGTTGGCTCTTAGGCAAGGGAATGATAGCGTGGTGGATTACCGTCGAAGCTTCATCCAATTGATGGCCCCCTTATCAGGCGTTCCAGAAGAGATTGCAAAGGGCCAATTCCTAATTGGGCTCAGGGAGGAGTTACGGGCCGAAGTTCGTTTACATAAGCCCAGAACCCTGGAGGCTGTCATGGAAATAGCCCTTAGGGCAGAGGAAAAGCTGGATCAACTCAAGGCCCTTGGGTCAGTTTTTAACCCATTTAAGCCCAACCACTCAAATGCTTACCCCACCCACAAAAATACCCAACCCACCAGTCACTACTAAAAAAACCCACCCATTATTACCCAGCCTCTCTCTCCTCCACACAATACCATGCCCAACCCACCAAATTTTTCTCCCACGCGACTTACCCAAACCCCGAGTCCACACAACCGGTTCCCATCGCCAAACCGGTGGGCGAACTCCGTCGACTCGGCCGAGCCGAGCTCCAAGCACAAGCGTGAAAATGGGTTGTGCTTTCGATGCGATGATAAGTGGCATCCAGGTCACCGTTGCCGGAAAAAGGAACTAAGTGTCCTCCTTACTTGTGAAGAGGGGGAGAACCGTGTGGAGTTGGAAGGCGCGCCTTATGCGACGCACGAAGTGGAAGAAGCACCACCAGCACACCTCCAAACGGAGATTTCTTTGAACTCCGTAATGGGTTTTGATACGCCACAAACGCTTAAACTCAGGGGACGAGTCCACAACCAGGATGTGGTGGTTATGGTGGACCCGGGAGCCACCCATAACTTTATCTCTCTCACCACTGTTCAAAAATTGGGCATTCCAATCACACCCACCTAGGGGTTTGGAGTTACTCTCGGCACCGGAGAGGCGGTCATGGGTCAGGGTGAATGCAAATCCGTCCACCTCCGATTACAAGGGCTCGACGTCATTGAAGATTACTTGCCCCTAAGCCTAGGTAATTCTGATCTCATTTTGGGTATTTAATGGCTAGCTAAGCTTGGTACTATGTCTGCGAATTGGAAAACACAGGTGTTGAAATTTAATATTGGCAACGAATCGGTTACCTTGAAGGGTGACCCTTCGTTGGGCAAGTCCTTAATCTCACTTAAGGCAATGATGAGAACCCAGAGAGGGTGGCGGGTATTTAGTGGAACCGAACCGAATGGAGACCTTGCCCCTACAAGAAAATCTGGAAACTCTCAGCCATTCCCCTGACTTCCTACAGCCCACTCTTTCCTCTTATCACCACCTTTTCTCACTCCCCACCGGATTACCTCCTAACCATGGCCATGAGCACCCCATAATTCTTAAGGATGGCACTGATCCCATAAGTGTTTGTCCCTACCGTTACCCTCAAATACAAAAGGAAGAGATCGAACGTCTCATTGATGACATGCTTCAGGCCGGCATCATCAGGCCATCCACTAGCCTGTTTTCAAGTTCGGCTTTGTTAGTCAAAAAGAAATACGGTTCATGGCGCTTTTGCGTCGATTATAGAGATTTGAACAAAGCTACCGTTCCCGACAAATACCCAATACCCATAATAGATGAACTTCTTGATGAGCTTAAGGGTGCTTCGGTTTTCACCAAATTGGACCTCAAGTCCGGATACCATCAAATTCGAATGAAAGACGGGGATGAGCACAAAACGGCTTTTCGTACCCATCAAGGTCATTATGAGTTCTTAGTAATGCCCTTTGGGTTTGCTAATGCCCCCGCTACTTTCCAATCCTTGATGAACGATGTTTTTAAGCCATTCCTCCGCAAATTCGTCTTAATCTTTTTTGACGATATCCTAATCTATAGCCCAAACACAGACCTTCACCAAAAACACCTCTCCCTTGTTCTCAACCAACTTCACCAACATCATCTCTTTGCTAACCCGAGTAAATGTGAGTTTGGTAAAAAAGAAATCGCCTACTTGGGGCATGTTATAACAGCAGCGGGTGTCTCTGTTGACCAAGATAAAATCAAGGCCATGTTATCTTGGCCTGTGCCACAAAATCTCAAGTCTCTCAGGGGTTTTTTGGGGCTCACGGGGTATTACCGGAAATTTGTTGCCGGGTATGCCAAAATAGCAGCACCTCTTACTCATCAGTTGAAGAAGGATTGTTTCTTATGGAACGAGGAGGCTACAGCCGCTTTTGAAGCCTTCAAGCATGCAATGACTACGGTTCCTACCTTGGTTCTACCGGATTTCAACAAGGTATTCGCCGTCGAAACTGATGCTTCGAGTTTTGGGATTGGTGCTGTACTTTCCCAAGATGATCATCCTGTGGCTTTCTTTAGCCAAACCTTGGGGCAACGTGCTAAACTCAAGTCAATTTATGAAAAAGAGTTAATGGCAATTGTTTTGGCCGTGTTGAAATGGAGACACTACCTTCTTGGGCGTCGGTTTCTCATAAAAATCAATCAACAAAGCCTAAAGTTCCTAATGGAACAGCGTGAAATCGGACCGGAGTACCAACGGTGGGTTAGTAAACTCATGGGCTTCACGTTCGACATCATTTACAGGTCGGGTTCTACGAATATAGTGGCGGACGCCTTGTCAAGGCAGGACCACTCGGCTGCTGAGTTGGGGGCTCTCCTCACTACATGTCAAGTCCCTTCCAATCACAAATTAAGCAAGATCCATTTATTGCTCAGACCACCCAGGACATACAAGAGGGTAAACAGGTTCCTAAAGGTTACACTATCCTACATGGAACTCTTTTCTACAAGGGGCGGCTGGTTATTCCCAAAGGTTCGTCATTGGTACACAAATTGTTGAAAGAGTACCATGATTCTCTGGTAAGGGGACACTCGGGGGACTTAAAGACGTATCAAAGGCTTGCTAGTGAGTGGTATTGGCCCGGGATGAGAAGAGATGTTGCCCGCTATGTTCTAGCCTGTCATACATGTCAACAAAACAAACATTCATCTCTGAGCCAGGAGGTTTGCTGCAACCTTTACCCATCCCCGACCAGGTGTGGGAAGATATTAGTCTTGACTTTGTGGAGGGGCTGCCCAAGTTCAAAGGTTTCGATGTCATCCTAGTTGTGGTCGATAGACTCACGAAGTACGACCATTTTCTATGCCTCAAGCACCCTTTCTCTGCACCATCCGTGGCAGCACTTTTCGTCAAAGAGATAGTTAAGTTACATGGGATGCCCTCCTCGATTGTCTCCGATAGAGACAAAGTTTTTCTCAACTCCTTTTGGAAGGAATTGCTCAGACTACAAGGAACCTCATTGCAACGTAGCACGGAATACCATCCACAATCGGATGGTCAGACTCAAGTGGTGAATAAGAGTGTAGAATCGTATTTGAGATGCTTTGTTAATGGCAGACCTAGCTCTTGGTCACAATGGCTCCATTGGGCCGAGTTTTGGTATAACACTAGCTTCCACTCTTCAACACAATGTACACCTTTCAAGGCTCTTTATGGTCGGGACCCTCCCCACCTCATCAGATTTGTGCGTGCCTGGTCAGACGGCTATTTCGTCCTTGGAGGAGCAAATGATTGAAAGAGATGCAGTGTTGGATGATCTCAAAAATCACTTACTTCGGGCTCAACACAAAATGAAGTTGTATGCTGATGGGAAGCGGCGTGAAGTGGAATTTTCAGTGGGGGATCTAGTTCACCTACTATACCTCCAATGTATCACCCCCGATTTTGGATGGAAGTTCACGCTAATCTCTTCCGGATATCGGGATTACGGGGGATTCCAATCCCCGAGCCCTCGGGGGACTAATAAAAAGACGGGCCCGCCTCGCAACAAACAAAAAAGGAGGGACTTCACCTTAGTTTTAAAAAGGCGCAAGGCGCACCTAGCCGCTAGGCGCAAAGCGCAAGGCGCAAAGCGCAGCGAGGGCAGGGCGCAAGGCGAAGGACCTCCCCGTAGGGCGCACCTCTGGTGCCAAAATACTTAAAAATCATATATGGAAGCATTATAATACTTGAAACAACATAGATATTATATTAAAGACCATAAAAGGATGTAAGAAAGCATAATTCAACGCTAGAATACCGCAACAAGGCAAAGTACTAAGTAGTAAAGAAAAGCAAATGTAATTCAAAAAATATTTCAAAACTAATTAAATAGAGAAGCATGTAAATGGATTTTAAATATAAAACTCACTGCATCTTTGCCTAAGAAATAAAAAATAAACTCACTTCCTAAAAAAAAAAAAGAACTTGCGTGGTAAATAAACAAGAAAGAAGAAATAAAAAAAAGAAATAAGAAATATATAACAAAGAAAGAAGAAATAAATAACAGAGAAAGAAAACAAAAAAAAGAAGACAAGCAGCGAACCAGAGGAGCAAGAAGGGAGGAGAAAAGAAAAACCACCGGCGAGGAGAGCAAGGCGAACCACCGCCGATCAGAACCACCGCCGACCAGCGAACCACCGCCGACCAGAACCACCGCCGACCAGAGATCCACCGCCGACCAGGGAGAGAAAAAGGAGGGGAGAGAAAAAAAACAGAAATAGGAAGAAGAAAGGTTACCCGAAAAAAAAAGAAAAGAGAAGCTTAACGGAGGAGGAAGAAGAGCGAAGCAAGACCGGCGAACAACCTGCGATGACATCAAACCACCAGCGAGGAGGAAAAGCAAGCAGCGACTAGAGGCAAGAGAAGTTTCGAGTTCTAGGGTTTAGGCCAAGGTATGTCGGGGAAGCTTTAAAATTGAAAAACGCATAAAAAAATAAGCGCGTGTCTCACACGCGCGCCGGCACGCAAGGCGTGCGCCATGCGCCTGCGCCTCCTAGCGCGCGCGGCCTTTTCTGCGCCTCTAAGCGCCTTTCGTTTTGCGCCTCGCCTGAACTGTAGGATGCGTTTTTCTTAACGCCTTGGCTCGCCTTGGCCCGCCCCCTTTGGGCGCGCTTTTAAAACTAAGGACTTCACCACTGTCAATTCCAGATTTCCCTCCTTCCACCTTGAGGACAAGGTGGCTCTTTGGGAGCGGGGTAATACAAGGAATCAGAATGGGGGCACCAGTAAACCCTTGATTACTTACGTCAGAAGGGGTAAAAAGGGAAAGGCACAACATTCAGCCACCTCACCAATGCAACGTCACAATTAGTTAAGGGCCAGGAATATTATACAGGGTAGTGGGGTGATTTACTGTCACCACTGCCATTTTAGTTATTTTACAGAATTACAGAATTTATGTGAGTGGGAACTATAAATAAGAGCTGAGGTGAGAAATGCAAATGATCAGAATTTTGTAATAGAAAGTGAGACAACATTGGAGAGTCCTTGCCTCTCGAAGAGTGAGGTTTGTAATTGATATTTGCTACTCTGGTTATTATCAATACAACTAATTATCCTTGGTTCTGTTTTATTTCTTCTTCTCTGTTTAGATTCTTGCTGATTACATTTGGTTTCTACCACTTTGCAAGCCATTGGCTCCTTTTAGTAGAACCTTGGTTTGTTCTGAGTTTGACCAGAGCCCAAGACCAAGCCAATTGGCTTATTCTTCCAATACTTATTTGAAGCATTTTAATTAATTCATTACATATTATGTGATAACAACAGATGCTCGATCTGTGGGAGTGGTCTTGAAACTCAATCTCTGAGTGTGTTTACAGTAGGCAACAAAGTTATTAAAATCGCGATTCAAATCTTAAAAGCTTACGATTTTACGATTCAAAATATGGTAGACGATTCGATTCACGATTCTAGACGATTCTATACATTTCTGTTGACTAGCGAAAACCTCGCAAATTTAAATCATGCTAACAATGAAAATAATAGATATATATTGTTAGTTATTGCCAATATAGTGGGTAAACAACTATTTTTTCCAATTCTTAGGTCTTTTAACTTATAATTTTAGCTTATTCAATGAAGATTGAGTGCAATATCTTGTTTATACGTGCTACGATTCTACGGTTCGATTCTAAAGGTCGTTTCCGATTCAAACTAGAATCTCGATTTTAACAACATTGGTACGCAATGTAATCAAGCAATTAAGCAGTGGCTAAAACATCAGAAACCACCAGGATTAATATTAACCTGCTGATGAGTTGACTTTCCAGTAGACAAAAAAGGGTCCTGCTTCAGGAAAAAACTATCTTATGCTGGTGTAGCTGTTACTTTACATCAGCTGTGGAGAACTCAAAATGGTGTCCTCTGGAAAGTATAGGTTGTAAAGGTAGAGCAAACATTTAACGAGATTAATTACAATGTCAAGACTCAAGAGTAGGATAAGCTCGATAGGATAGAAAGTTGGCAGTATAGATAGAAACTGTGTTCATGCTCTTGTAATTAGTTTTTGTTATATTTATTTAGTTGTATTAGGCCTGTTTCAGATCTGCTTTCTATGAATATGGTTTTGGTGAGGTTAGGGGGTCCTTCCTAGAAAGTTCCTTTTGATGATACACAGATACTTATCAACCATAATAGATGTGATTTTAACAAAAAAAAAATGAAATGGACGAAGCCTGAGCTAGGCTTGCCGACCTAGCAAAGCTTATGTGAACAAACTGAGCCCTGAGTTCAAGCTCAAAAGTACGCATCCTTTGACCCCAGATTCGACCATACCGAGCCAATTCGACCCAGAAAGCTTGGACTCAGCTTTGCACATCCAAACCCCACTTGGCACATTGGGATTTGAAGCGCTTGCATACAAGAAGTTGGCTAACAGGCTTTACAACTCCTCTAGATGCAAAGGGGGGGGTAACTACTAGGGGGATGGGGCCTTAAAGAGTCCAGTTTAGGTTCTCAAGGGTTACACCAAATTATGTGGTCCAAGCCGCGTATGGCTTTTCTTATAAAATTCGAGGGAAAAAAATCCATTGCTGAGAAGCTTTTTTTCTTTGTGTGTGTGTGTGTGTGTGCGTGTTTGTGTCTGTGCGCGCCTATCTCAATATTGACCCGGCCGACTATAAAGCCTAATACCCCCCAACCCCATCCCAAACTAAGAATCTTTCAAGCTAGACGCAGGTGGATTTCAGCTAAATATAACAGTAGCAGAAAGTAAATATAATTACACAAGCAATGGTGCATATGATTGATTATGCCACTAGAAGGACGAAAGGTTAATTGGTAAGGAACAGACCTTGTGAAAACAAAATCAGGGTCAGATGTCATCTGATTATGCATATGTTTATAATGAACTGACATTTTGGGGCAGATTAATGATGAAGATTAAAGACTAAAATTGATATTTGATTGATAATCTGGAAATTTACAGCAAAATAAAGATATTAACAAGCTTTCCAGAGGCTTGTTTCTCTCCCAAAACTAAACCACTAAACTTTCCAACATTTTCAGCATATTTCTCTTTCCCTATTCTCCTCCAGTTATATCAGATTTGTCTACTCTCTCATCTAACCAATTAGCTGCCTTCCTCCCCAAGCTAAACATAACAACGAATTTGTATTACTAAAAGTGCCCATCTATTACAGCATAGGATTAATTATGCCACTAGAAGAATAAAAAAGGTTAATTGGTAAGGAACAGACCTTGTGAGAACAAAATCAGGGTCAGATCCCATTTGCATATTGCATCACCACATACATTTTTACTGTAGAGGCACGAGTTTTAATTGTCCATCGACCTTGCCGCTTGAAGCATTTCAACAATGAGTGTCTTCACATCCCTGACCAAAATTGAAGGGAGATTAGTTTCTGCCTGGTTCATTGACTTGGTCATATTCTTTAAAAATGAAGAGATTTCCAAGCACTTGCATGAACAAGTGTTTGCAGATTCGGCAAAAATTACTTTCAGTAGCTTGAATACATTCAACTAGCAGATAAACAAATATTCTAAGTTATCACCCCTTCCTTTTCTGGACCTCAGTCCTTCTTGGTAATCTAAAATAAACGTGTAGTGGTAGTCCTTTAAAATAATTTTAGAACTCTAATAACATGCAATTTATAACCTACACCCCTTACTTGGAAGAGGAAGGCATTTACAGATCATTCAGTGACTTACTTTCTATCAGCTGCTGGTCTGGGAAAAGGAATTCGAAGCTTGTAAGTTTTCCCCATATAGCTTGCCTGAAACAACAGAAATATAAATGTCAAGTAGCTTCCTCTTTCACTGCATCAACTAAAAGTTGGATATATGACAAGCACCAGAAAGCTAGAATCCCTTTTAGATCTCTTTATGGTTTAACACAAGTTCAGCTCAATGCCTCGATATACCTAATTGAGCACTAATACTGAAGAAGTTTCCCATTGAAAATGAAACCTTATATTAAATTAATGCAATTGACATGCCACACTTCAGACCCTACCTGTTATAATAATAGCTTCCGTGCAAGAAGCCACCATAACAGAAAAGCAAACAGCAATCAAGCATAACATTGAATTACCTTGACGTTAAAACCTAGATGGTCCATATCCACTATATAAGCAGATTCCACCTGCATATACATACAAATCCAGTTATTAGCAGGTTCATAAGAATTTCTTCACATTCACCAATCTATTGCAGCAAATGCCCAATTGGTAACTCAGACACTCAGTCTCTCTTCATCCCTCTTGCCTCTTTTTCATCGCAAGCATGTGATGCACATCAAGAAAATAATTCTTTGCATGTCAGAGAATAATTTGTTCAGCAGGGCATCTAGTAACTAAATTGCTATCACACACATGCATGGAAAAAGTGAAACTATGCAATGATAGTTTCTATTATCCAAATCCAACTGCTTAAACACTTGTTTTCATATGAGAACACACACGTACTAGTATTACCCTCTAGTAAAGCAGAACTTCCAAGGCATATGACCAGAAAGACCTATAAGAAACCTACATCACCAGGGATGACCCATATTAGCTCTCTCTCTCTCTTTCTCTCCCCCCCTCCCTCTCTCTATCTCTGAGTGTGTATTAGAATGACAAAAGTGTATTAGATTACCATAACACTAGTCGAGTGTTGCACAATTAGCTTTGTGTCCTCTGCATGATCCTTGTTCATATGGGACTGACAAGAAAAGGCATTGTCAAATAAAATTTTTATAGCCTCATTACAATAACTATTAACGGCCACCTTGTCAGGGAAATACCGCTACTGGCTTAGAGAACTGGGATATCGGATCTACTATTGCTGCAGTGTATTCTTCTCTGCTGAACTCTGGCAAGGAAATGACATCAAGTTGTGAATTACATTAGAGCCATCTAAAAGTAATCTAACAAAGACCAAAAGTACTACAGAATACAAGCCAGGACAAAACTTTGACACACCACCAAAAGCAGCTAAAAAGGTAACATAATTGCCACGATTTGCATATATTTGCATAGTTTGTATATCAGTATACTAGCTGCTCAAAAATGAAAGACTAGATTGTCAAAATGGCAAGTTAAACAAACCTCCTGATCCCAATAAGGCGGTTGCCACGCCAGATACATACCGAACTACTTTTAGTTTGATCTTCAAAAATTGAAAGTCACCAAAGTCAACCTTCACATCCAAAAGCTTAGATTTTTAGTAACATTAATCAACGATTAAGCCAATGTATCCATTACAACCAAAAGGTGTATTAGTCATACCCAAAAAGCGGTAGAATGTTTAGCCAAATAAGCAGTACGAACAGCTTCTCTTTCTTCTTCCGTAACCTACAGTAAATTCATCGCCATGAGCTAAATTCGGAAACTGTAAGATTACATTGAAAAAAAGAAACACAAAAGAGAAGCTTACAGCAACAGCATCTCCATGCAGAGTTATTACTAAATCAGTCCTGTCATCTGGATCTTTTGCCACAAGTAATGAGCATTGTGAATTGGCCAATAGGTCCTTGAAACACAGAAGTGAGATTTTGATTAGGACAACAAAGATACCAGAAAAGAGGATTATGTTTGATAGAGAGACAAATATTAAGAGCCAGCTTTTCATGAAGCAAACATTGAATGAATAAAATAGGTCAGTCACAGCAATGAGTTTTAGAGATAATATTATCCATCAAAAGCAATTTTGGGTTAACTGGCTGCTGAGATCCAAAAGATCCTGAAGTTCTGCAAGGATACCAGGTAACTTTTATTTAAGCCTCCACAAAAAAAACACTTAATACGTCAGCTTTGCAAGGCTTAACAACAGCAACTGGAAATTCAGAATCCTAAGTATAATGGAAGACCACAGAAATTAATCCTTCAAGGTCACAAATTCACAATTCCCTCCACAATCCCAAACAGAGTTATGGCTGGCTACTGGCGTTGGCAACTCGGAACAAGCCAAATCGTCTGTTTATTAAAACCTTTAGTTTGTTAATTGAACCTAGCAAGAGGGGTTATAAAACAATGTCCTTCACATTCTGCTCTTTGCTATTTTATTAAGCTGGAAGTAAAAACACTCGACAGTTAGGGATTTGAGTCAGAAGTTCTTCTTAAACATTTGGGTCAGAGACCCATCAATCCAGATTCCACTAACTTAAGCCGGTTTGAGGGAAAATCACAATAAAATGCACAGTAAGATGAACACTTTAGCCGAGTGCTAGAAGTAATCACAATAAAATGCACAGTAAGATAGAACACCTTAGCCGGGTGCTAGAAGTTTATCCCTTTCAACTTTCAAGCTCATCATACTAGTGGATCTACAATTCCAAGTAGGAGGGAAATAATAGCATCGTCAACCAGTGGAAATAATCTACTATAGCTGTTAGAGAAATGAACCTCATATGTGTGCACATGTGAGTTATTCACATCGAAGGGGAGGATAGATAAAAACTACCTCAGAAGTTGGGGAGTTACTCCTCCCATTTCCTCCCATTGGGAACTTTGTGGGAGAAGCTCGCTTTGGCTTGTTAGTTGTCCAATCCTCCTCCTTTATGGGTGCAACCAAACTACCTTTACAAATATCAAAGCCAAGGTGGAGGGTGGCTAGTTGAAGACTTTGGGCCTTTCTGCGCAACTCACATGTGACGGAGAACGTTGAGAATTGAACCTCATATATGGATATTGAACCTCATATGTCTTGCATTGGAGAGGAGGAGATATAATAACCAACTCATAAGCTTGAGGACTTACTTCTCCAATTGCCAATTGTTTTTGGAATGTATCTTACATGTATAGTTAGACTTGTAATAAGTCCAACTCTACTCACTTTCAAGCAGCCACTACATAAGTGGAAATTTAATAATCACAGCATATAACAGTGGCTCTTGGAAGAAAACATTCTGGTTGGTCACATACTCGCGTCATCAAAGCCTTCTTTAGTTCTTGACAGTTAATTGGCAGACTTCCACTAAAAGAAATATAAGAAACATCTGTATGTTCTACAGTTTTAATGCAGGAGTATGTCAGATATCACCACAGTATCAGGCATCTATCTTACTACTGAGGCCAAAGAAATGAATGCAATTCGAGGCACCCATAGTCAAGCACCAATATCGCTATATTACACAAACCTGTGTATGAACAGCCAGGCTACTGACAGCCAAGATTGGAGTTCCATCCACATCACAAGCAAAATCTACCATTGATCCTGAAGGATAACCATCATATTTCTGCATGTTACAAAAGATATTGAAAATTTAAGCAAAATTCTCAAATGAATAAAGAATGACGATTAAACAAGAATTCAAATTCAATGACATACATGATTACTGAATTAGTTCAACTCAATACACATCAATATGAAGCAGATAAAATCATCAAGCTCATACAACAATATATAAATCACTAATTTCAATAGCAATAATGATTAATCAAGTGATTAATGAAGTTTATAAAATAAAACAAAAAGTATTAAAAAACCTTAGAGAAGGTAGAAAGCATGCCACGAGTACTATTAGCAACAACAGTCCGAATTTCTTCAATTGGTGGAAGCCGAACTGCCTTTTCCTGCAATAATCAAACAAATCACAGAAATTCAATCGAGAAATTTCGTTAATCAAATATCAAAAAATTGAATTGAATTTTACGAACAATTCAATCAGAGACCTGGTGAGATTGAATTCGTTGGAAAATTTCGACGTCATCGACTGAATTTACAGCTGCTACTACCTGAAACATCATCAAATACAAACAAAAATTCAGAAATCAAAAAACAAACACTTGAATTTGCGAAAGAAGATAAAGGAAGAAGAAAAGATGACCTGAGAGGAAGGTTTGGAAGGGGAAGCCATGGAAGAGAAGGAGAGAGAGGGGCGAGGAGAGAGAAAAGAAGTGGAAATTGGGGTGTTGGAGAAAGAGGAGAAGAGGAATTTGGGGAAGGAAGAGGTTGAATTGAAGCGAGAATTGGGGAGAATTGCGCATCGGAGAGTAGGTGGTAGCACCGTCATGTTGCTCATTTTTTGCTGCTTTTTGTTTCCTTTTTTTTCCCGTCAATGAATGATGACTTTTTCAGTACTCCGTGACTTCGTGAGAGTCTGAGAGGTTGAGGCGTGGTGCAGGCGTGCAGCCAGCCGTGTAGCTAGTGATTGGTGAATGCTGAACTACGTCGCGACACTCTCTCTCGTATGTTTGAAATCCATGTGGGAAATTGCATAGCACCCTTGTCCCTTAGGCTGTAGCGCCATTATGATATGCACTATTTGCGCGGTTAAAGTGATAATTTAGAAAGCTCGCCTTTAAAATAGTATTCTGGGAAAAAAAATTTATCTAATTTTATTTGGCTGATTATTTGATCAATTAGTATCGAATGTTTATGTTAATTGTGTTTACTATCGATTGTTTATAGATGTATTTTTTTTTTGAATGGAGTTTATAGATGTATTTGGTATAACTAGTTTTTAGTTATTTTATGTCAAAATGACGTTTTGCTAGTAGTACTAATGAAGGTAATGAAATCATATGTTTGCAAGGAAAATCTCATCCCTAAACATGTAATTCTCTTTATATTTAAAGTGGTAATGGATGGTAATAGAATTTTATGAGTAGAATCACAAGTTTAAGGGTAGACAAGCATTACCATGAACATTTTTTTTTATGATTTGGTAAGATGAATAACCTCTAGGCTGCCCTCGCACAGGGCCCAACCCGGAAGCCCATGCACTTGGAAGGAGGGGGAGTTGTAAGGGGAATTCTCCTCCAAGTACCCCTCACTTGGTGGGATTTGTACCCCTAACCTTAAGGTCATGAGGTGGAATTCCTACCAAGTGAGCCAAACTAATCTTGGTAGCATTACCATGAACATTGACATGGTACTTTCGACATATACAATACTACATACTAATTTGTTACTATTACCTTCATTTATTTTATCTATCAAACAGGGAGTAAGGACATTGATATTGTTATCTAGTTGTTGTTGTTGATATTAATAAAAATTATTTTTATTTACATAATAATGATAATAATAACAAATATCACAAAAAGTACTTGTTGTAGCCTAAAAGATCTACGGCTCCTTTAGAGACACTTGGGTCCATCAGGGTCGTACACGTGTCCTCTTATAGCAAATAAAGGAAAAAAGATTTAAACCCTTGGGTTGGGTTGTATCCAGTTGGGATAAAAGGCTTACCTTTCTGGCCCAAAAGTTAGTCAGAGCCCAGCTCCTTGAAGGTGGCTGCAAGTGATTGGTTGATAAACTCTCACAAATCCTGGCCTGCCAAGTGTCATGATCTGATTGCTTAGCCAATCAGATGCCACTAATCTAGGGCAATTTTTAAGGTTAGCTGTCATACTACAATCACTATAAATACCCCTGAAATCAGGAGAAAGATCATTCAATACAAACAGTGTAAACTTATTCTGAAGAAATACTCTCTCACTTTCTCTCTCTATCTCTACTTTTCTCCTTACAACTCCTGATATCTAACTTAAGTTTCGGAGGGGGAACCACCACCCAAACCTCCATGGTGGGTCCCTTTTTGCAGGTTCGGGAACGAAGCTCAGGCTCGGACAGGACCTATTCAGACATTGTTGCACAAGTCTCCAAGTGAAAAACATCTAAGGGATACTAGTTTACTTGCTAGACAAGAAGGCTCAACCTGTAGCTAACTTGTTGGACAAGCGTACTAAACATTTAGCGCCGTCTGTGGGGAGACGCAACGATGACTGATTGTCAATCGTCCAACGTGGCCAGAAATCGAAGTTTTCAGATCAATGTCGAAGACACAGTAGATCATGAGAGACCGCCTCGAGGAAGGGATAGACCCCCGTCCATCATCAATGTCCCTGGGCCAAGCCAGCAACATGTCATTCAAGAGAACCTTGAACGTCCAGTGACTGTTGTCCATCTAGAGAACGTCTTGAATGACTTCCAAACAAAGATGGCAGCAGTCGTCCAGGAACAGATCAAGAGCAACATGTTGTTTTTCCATCTTAACCCTGAGCCAGCCGCTAACAATCTAGCTCCTCTTAAGGGACGTTCCCAAGAAAATCGTCCAGGTCCTAGTCGACCTGTTTGTCAGGAACCCTCTAGGAGGACGGCCAGAGGAAAGCAGCCAGAAGGCAGTGAACAACGAAGGAAGATGGACTGGAACCTGGTGGTCAGGCTCCAGGATCAAGTTCGTCCAAGCGGGCGCCGAATGGAAACAGATGCTAGGGAATATCTAGAGGCAAAGAAAGCTGCTGCATTACAACTGTCAGCGACAGGGTCTACACCATACTTGAGGGACCCTCCTTTGAGGTTGCCGACCAGAACGGAAGAACGAAGTTTAAGCCTCTCTCTTGTCCATCCAAGACAAGAGAGGACGGTGGTTCAGCCCATAGTTTATAGACGTCCAGCCCCTGCAAACACTTCATCTGATCCTATGTTAAAGGAATATCGTAAGGAGTTCATACCCATTGAGGGACAGCTGGGAGCCCTCCGGATTAACTGGCCGACTCCATTCTCGGCCAGGATCATGGAGGCGCCCCCCTTCCCAAATGTTAAACTCCCTACCATAGAACCTTTTGATGGAACAACAGATCGTGACGATCACCTCTCCGCTTACAAGCATCAGATGTACGTCCAAGGAGTAGATGATGCTTGTAATACTCCGTATTTTTGGAAGTTATTTTGCTAAATAAGAAAATATAAAGAATAAAGTTGAAAGTGTTTTTAATATTATTTAGAAAAATATATAGTTTGGATAAGCCTACAGTTATAATTTTAATATACAACCTACTTTTGTACCTAATTATACTTTAATTCGGTTTGTTTGACTTTCAAAATAAAAATAAATAAGATTCAGGTTTGAAAAACAAATCCTAATGAGCATAGGTTTCACATGGGTATTAAGTAAAGAGGGAACTAAAACCCTACTATTTTATTGAGGTGACCAGCCGTTTTTTTTTATATTCTCAAATCTTTCTCTCTCTTCTTTCTCTTCTACGTTCTTTTCTTCCATCCCCACTTGCGTGATTTCTTTGTTGCTCTGCTTTGCTTCTTGAAACTCCTCTGCCTGATTCTTGGAAAAGCTCGCGCCATCTTCGTCACGCACATTGCCGGTGGGTTGTAGTTGCTGTCGGAGGTCGAGCATCGACGCGAGCGGGGTCTAGCGAGTAGTGCGAGGCTTGCTGCTGTGTGTCGAGCGACGAGTCGACGCTGCTGCTGGTGAGTGCGAATACTCGAGGGTCGTGCGGTGCGGGTCGAAGCGCGGCGTGTGTGCGGCTGTCGAGGTGCGTTGTGCGAGAGTGGCTAGACGGTGTGGTGTGCGAGTGGGGGTGTTGTGTGTGGTGTGTGCGACGAGTCGAGGTCGAGCGAGCGTGAGTGGCTCGAGTGTTTTGTGAGCGACGCGTCGAGGCTGCGAGTGTGGTGGTGCTGCCGCCAGAGTCCTCGTGTCGCCGGTGGTCGTCGCCGGCGAATTGGCCCGGTATAAAGAAATTAAAATTCTCTCTTTTCCTTTTTAAATTAATGTATATAATCTGATTTTGTAATTGTTATGAATCTTTGATTAAGTTTGTAATTATAAGTAAAGTATAAAATTAATAAAAGAAATCAGATTTATATTACACTACTAGTTCCTACTTTGATCTTATTTCTTCAATTCTGATTTTATAGTTCTTATATAAGTATCTAGTTAAGTTTGTTATTATAAACAAAGTAGTGTAAAAGTTAAGTTTAAGTTTTGTTGTCATGAACAAGTATAAAATAAGTTAGAGGAAATCAATTTCGCAAACTTATTATTAAGTTCTAAATATATTAGTTTTAATAGAGTTCATGAAAAGGAAGTTTAAACAACAAGAACGTTACTTTTATTTTTCAAAACACTAAGTTTTACATAGTAGTTAAGTTGGTTTTAATTTTAATAATATCAAAGACTTAGCACTAAAATACTTTTATTATTCGATTAGGTCCCAATTTCATAAGCTGAACGTTTAAGTAAGCAAAGCAAAGATTCTTCGTTACAAGGTACGTACGCGTACCCGGTTCGTTGCAATTACTAGTATCATGTTAGGTTGTGATTTATTCTATTGGAACCTAGAATCATGATAGGGAACGATTGTATGATTGTGATTGATGAGATTGTTTGGTAACATGAAATCAATTGGAAATCGTATGTATTTCCTTGTTGTATGACTTGTGAGTTGGAATGAGTTATTATTGGAATGCGAAATTCTATCGTATCATAAGCATGAAAGTTTTGGATTTGTATTCTTTGATCCATGGTGTAACAAGGATGTTACAAGAAGTAAAGATTTGAGTATTGTATCTAAGAAGGAATGTTAAATGATTATATATTTAATGTGGTATGAATGTACAATACTAAGAAAGGATTTTGGCAATAAACTTGTAGTTGGACTCCCTACAAGTGATGAACAATGGGGGGGAGTGTGGGACTTGTTCTACACTCCTACGCAGCCTCTTGTGACGACAGTAGTGTCCTTATAAATTTTGATAACTCAAGTAGGCGGAAGGTTCCGTACGATCTTGGGGGTATGCATACTAAGGTGATGGGTGTGGAACGGAACAAAACCGTATTTACATTTCATCTAATAGACCAAGTTGTCTATTAAGGATTAAGTAGCCCGTATGATTCTAGAAAGATGACGGTGCCCGTTCGATGCCAAATAAATTGTAAAAACGAAATTTAATGTTTTTGTAGTATCATGTTTAGGAATTGTTATTACTCTTCTGTTTATGTTTAGTGTATTATTTAACTGATTTTGTACGTACTCAGCATAGCTGATTGTTTGTTATTTGTGTTGTTTGTTGACCTGTGATGAACCATTGATATCTCAATGGGGAGCAGATTAGGTATGCTGGTGATGCTGCATGAGTTTGGGCATACGGGGGATACTTTTGATTATAAGCTTTTAAATTGTATGATTTGCATAGTTAATGGTTTTAAATAAAAGGGGTCAATAGTGATTCCCGAGTTGTAGTTAAGTTATCATTTTATATCCGCTGCAATTTAGTTTTCATAATAAAGAGTAAGTTAGTGTCTTAAATTCAATAAGCCTTGCGTTTCACCGCGGCGGTAACACTCCCAAAGTCGATGCAACGTAGTTTAGACGTGTATGGATTTTGGGGGTGTTACAATGCTACTTGGTGTAAGAACTTCCCAACAACTCTGAAGGGAGTAGCTCATAAGTGGTTTAACAATCTTCCCTCCAATTCACTCAACAACTTTACTGAACTCAGTGTCTTATTTACTAGTCACGTTGCCCGTCCGAGTTGGAGAGAAGGTTGGTCCACGGCCGATGTAGGCCTCTTCTTGGACGAGGAGGATTTCCCAGGAGGAAGTTTGTTGGTAGGAGCATTTTTCTGCGAAAACAAAGCAAGTCATTATCCGGGTCGTCCAAAGAACAAAATCTATAAAATAATTATAAGGCTCCGGACGAGAATCACCCAAAGAAGGAAACCGTCCAAGATTGGACGGACTAGAATGATTTTCGTCTAAAGACTCAAGGTCTCTCAGACGAGAAGGGCCCAAAGAAGGTGGCCGTCCAAGCATGGACGCCCTCCTTCTTCGGGTGATACCCGTCCAAGGATTGGTATTCAATTTGGACGAACTAGAAAGCTGTTCGGCATCTCAGACGAGAAGGGCCCAAAGAAGGTGGTCGTCCAAGCATGGACGCCTTCCTTCTTCGGGTGAATCTCGTCCAAAGAATGGAAATTGGCTTGGACGAGCCCAAGCGGTTCTCGTCCAAAGCTGTTAAATATCTCTGACGAGAATGGCCCAAAAAAGGTGACCGTCCAAGCCTGAACGCCTTCCTTCTTTGGGTGATTCTCGTCCAAGGATTGAAAATCAATCCTTGACGAGTCAGAATGATCCTCGTCAAAAAAAAAAAACTATATATATATATATACCAGTGTTTCAGCCCTCTTCTCGACACTGCTCTTGGCGAACTCCTTCCACAAATTATCAGTTAACTTAGACATACTGATATATCCTGTCCAAGAATGTTTGAGACGAGCTCTAGCTGGATCCGCAACAGGATGTAAAAGAGTTAGTCTGATATGGTTTATGGACGAGGCATTTTACTTGGGGTTTTGAATGTATACCTTTATCTTCGGCCAACCGCAAGCCGGCGGCGACCAAGAAGTCATCATTATAAAACATTTCTTTTAAGGGTATCTAGTTCGCTGGCCCTTTAAAGGATGACTAACCCGTCCTGGAATACTCTTTCATTCGAAAGTACTCCACCACCTCTTCGTCGTATTGGTCCTCCAACTCCAGCCAGGACTGCTTCCGTCCAATATTTGTGACAGCTCGATTATAAAATCAATAGCCCACAGTGGCGTAGTCGCTGGCCGCCTGTAGGAAGATGAAGTCTGGTTTCCATTCATGCATCTTCGACGGCTTACCCCAAGCGGTGAGAAAGCCGGGGCGGTTGCAGATGCTGAGCCACATCCCGTCCACGGCCCCAGGAACCTTGACCGCATAGTGAATGTGGGTGAAGGCGTGGAGAGAAAGAGTCAGGCCGCGCAGCTCGCAAACGGCTATGAAAGTAAGAATGTTGTACCAGGCATTAGGCGCCAGCTGGTTATGGCCGATGTTGTAATACCTTAGCACTTGTTCTATAAAATCGTGGAGGGGGAACCTTAATCCAGCGTCCAAAGCTAGCTTGTAGACGGCGAAGTGATTTTTGGGGGCACTCAGAAGAGTGGCCTCCTTATTTGGGATGACGAAAGAGAAGCCCGACATGGGCATGTAAGTGGATAAATAGATAGGGTCAGGTCCCATCTTCTCTAGCCATTTACGATTTACTAAAATAAATGCGGGGTCGGAAAGGGGACCTAAGCGTCTCCTAATCTCAGACGAGGTAGTAGAGGGTTCGTCTGACTCCTCGGCAGTACCAGATTCACTCCCATTATTGTCCTCGCCGGCTTCCTCCATATTGACGTCCCTGCCAGAAGGACTGGCCTCAGGGTTTATTTGAGGATCTTCAAAGCTGCGGTCAAGGGAAGGGAGCCCGTCCAAAGGTTGAGCACTTTGGGCCTCCCTCGTCTCATCTGGAACTCGTCCAGTAGATTCCTCCATGTCAGAATTATATGTTGGGAGTAATACCCTTCGTCTTAGACGGGCCGTTTGCTTGACGCGCGCCAGATTACCCTGCACAGGTAAAGACTGGGTCATCTGACTTTCTCGGCCAAAACTATAAAAAAAATATGTACTCGGCCAGAAGAGGCCCAACTCTAGAATGCGCCGAAGAAGAAATACTCTCGGTTCTAGGGTTAAGACAAGCTCTTGGTCGGCTAGGATTATTTGACGAAGAAGAAGATTCCATTTTATTGATTTTCTAAGAAAAAATAAAGAATAAAGGAAAGTGAAATAGAAGAAAGAAAAGATACCTGACGAAACGCTTGGACGATTCGGTGAAGACTGAGATTGGACGATCTCTCTCTCTAGAAAAAATGTGCAGAGCTTCTCTCTCTAGAAAAATTCTCTCAAGGTGTGAAATGATTTAATGAGGTCACACCAAGGATATATATAGGGGGGTAAGAAACCCGTTGAGCCGGTTAAGGATGACCGAAAGAGCCTAAAACGGTCGAATATGACCGGTAAAATCCGGAAGAAGGGCACATCATTGCCTCTGTTTTGAATTTGAATAAACAACCTATGGTAAAAGGATCTTAACCGTCAGATAGGCCAACAGTAAAAACCCTTTTAGGGGTAAATGTTGTAGCCTAAAAGATCTACGGCTCCTTTAGAGACACTTGGGTCCATCAGGGCCGTACACGTGTCCTTTTATAGCAAATAAAGGAAAAAAGATTTAAACCCTTGGGCTGGGTTGTATCCAGTTGGGAGAAAAGGCTTACCTTTCTGGCCCAAAAGTTAGTCAGAGCCCAGCTACTTGAAGGTGGCTGCAAGTGATTGGTTGATAAACTCTCACAAATCTTGGCCTGCCAAGTGTCATGATCTGATTGCTTAGCCAATCAGATGCCACTATTCTAGGGCAATTTTTACGGTTAGCTGTCATACTACAATCACTATAAATACCCCTGAAATCAGGAGAAAGATCATTCAATACAAACAGTGTAAACTTACTCTGAAGAAATACTCTCTCATTTTCTCTCTCTATCTCTACTTTTCTCCTTACAACTCCTGATATCTGACTTAAGCTTCGGAGGGGGAACCACCACCCAAACCCCCAGGGTGGATTCCTTTTTGCAGGTTCGGGAACGAAGCTCAGGCTCGGACAGGACCTATTTAGACATTGTTGCACAAGTCTCCAAGTGAAGATCATCTAAGGGATACTAGTTTAATTACTTGCTAGACAAGAAGGCTCAACCTGTAGCTAACTTGTTGGACAAGCGTACTAAACAGTACTCATTTACTCTTTTGCTATAATAATGATAATGATGATTTTATGCAAGAGGAAAGAGTTTGTTTGGAGAAGTATTCAGCTACTTGGCCAAGATATTTTTTAAAATGTTGTTTAGTTTTGTTACTTTTCTTTAGTTTGATAGATATAATAAAGAAAAGCGTTTTGGGTGTAACATTACTGTAGGAACATATAGATGCACATATAGAGGATGTAAAAGTAAGCAAGGTTCGTATTGAAGATAATGTGGCAGATCTTCTGACTAGAACACTTGCTCAACCTAAGCATGAAAGTCATATTAGGTATATGGAGCTTAAGTATATGGGAGAATGGCTTTAGGTTGTTTACTTCACTTACATCGTAACTTATTGTATAACAAAATCTCATACTTAGATAATGACACATACTCCAACAAAAATGACATGGACTATACAGATAATGACATGAATTTGCTATCATTTTGTCACTATTAATTCATGTCATTTGAGTTCTGTTTTGATATCATTTATATATCTATTTCATCTCATTTATAGAACTCTTTTATGTCACTATTGGTATATTTCACATCATTTTGATATTGTTGCATGCCATTTTTAAATCTATCTCATGTCATTTGTTGGTATGTTTCAAATCATTTAGAGTTATATTCCATGTCATTTTACAACTGTTCCATGTCATATATTCATACCCATGAGTTAAATGCCTACTAGATTGAAGATCCAGGCCCATAATTTTATCATGTGGGTTTGAAACTGCAGAATATGCAACAAAATTTGTTGGATTGCCAGAGTAAGGTTGCACATTTACTCCCTATTTTCTAGGTTAAGTATACTTTTTGCATTGAGGTTGAGGTAGTGAAGTAGAGGCATCACTGAGGTCTAGGGATCAAACCTCATGTGACTCATTTGAGGAATTCCCCTTATCCCCCAAGTGAGCCCCCTTCATCTTACCTTAAAAAAGGTATACTTCCTGCGTTCTTTTTCTATTGCAACAATTCTACTTTTGAGTAAAAAAAAGCAACTTTAGGTGACAATATTACTCTTATTTTATCTTATTGAAACCGTCATTTAATTACTCAATTTGCCTCATGAATTTGTTTCTCTCCTACTCAAGTTAACTAAAATGGTACTTTTCCGCTAAACTACCCACCTAATTTCACTTCATTAATAACCGTGTCAAAACCCATCGTTGCAATAGAAAAAGAAACAGAGGAAGTAATATTCAAGTGAAGCATGAGGGAGGAGAACCTGTGGTTTTTGGGACACCCTCATAAATTATCACAATTCTGATGGCTTACTCGACATGATTTCATCTTAAAACCAATTGGTAATAGATAAAGTTGCACACCGAACTTATATATTATTCCTTCTCTCTTTATTTCTTCAATATGGGATAATTAGTACCAACTTACATGTGGATCATGCTCTTAACACATCATGCTTGGTGTTATCGATCATGTTACAAGTGAGTATAAAAGAGCCGCACATTTCCTCCCCCTCACATCTCCATGAAATTTTATAGAAGTCTACCTCAAGTTCAAGTTCAACATTTATCTACATCTGTTATTCAACCATGCAATTCTAACCCTGAGATACTGGGCCAGTGGGCCTATTGCTTGTTACGTCTCCTCAAACTAAACAAGATACAACTTTTTCCCGGAGTTGGAATTGCCGAGCTAGCGAAACTTCAATCAATAGTAATAGCTTTACCGGTTGCCAAGACGCAACAAAGTGCTAACATATCGAAGCAATAAGGAATAATCAGTCCTTGAAAGACTCTCAATTTTAATACATCCCAACTACTAAACCATCTAACACAACACTATAGTCATATGAGAGGTAACACCATATGACATATGCTACCATACCCATTCAAATTCCAAAGTACGACGAACTATAAACATGTACCAGCAATCCACCATGAATATATGAGTTCACCATAACTTTCCAAGATATCAACTATATGTTGTCCCGGGATTGGATTACCCGGCAATGCAAGGGATGCCTAACAATTCTTAGTTGTAGGATTGGACTATTGGAGAGCACCAAAAACGAACACCCTACCATTAAAAAGTATGCTAGTCATGAAACAAAGTTAATTGAGCAAAACTTGAATTAGAACTAGAAACAAGGTCGAGCTCTTGCAAGCTTATTCTTTTCAGAAGACTTGCACAACCAAACCAATTCTCAGATGGATTTAACATTCTATAAATTACTTCATAAAATTTGCAATTTTCATCTTTTTCACTCTGAACAAGTGTGCTAATACAATACACCATACGTGGAATTCGCAGCAAAGTTCATCAAATTGACACTATGTACTCTTATCCATTGAACATGTTTACTGGAGCTAGCCTGAAGGAGGAGGGGGGGGGTCGGTGTTTTCCACTCGACTTGCAGTCCTAAATTACAGAAGATTTGAAGCATAATTGTGACTAACTATACAGAAATTTTGCTCATCCTCAAGTTCAGGAAGAAAAGGCAAACATGATAAGAATATGGAAGACTGAATACTGATGAGAAATCCTCCCAAAAATCCAAGACAACATTGAGCATATCTAATCAGGCCATATTCACTATAACCAAAAGTTTCAAAAAAATATGCAAATCTCCCATATTGGAAATAGGACAAGATGAGGTTAAAACAACCTAAATAGTAGTACTCGGCAGAAAGGTAATGTCAAAGTCTACAAGCCAGGAGTGTCCTTCCAAACACAATTTCTGCATTCATTTCACAATTCACAATGTACTTACTACACATATGACGACAAGGAAGCAAGTAGATTTCGACAATCACAGGGTAGGCTTAGTCTTAAAATCGACAAATGCATCTCCGGTAAGGAATCATTCTTCTGTGTTGATTTTTAGGAAGACGAACATCATTTGGGAAAACCCATTGCTAGTACAACTTCAATGATCAGAAGCAGCCAACTCCCATGAGCAAAGCCACAATTACAGATAGGACTGTTCATAGAAATCGACTTTAGTCCGGATTTAGTTACCACATTGTTCATTCAAATACACTATCATAATCACAAATTCACAAATACGCATTCTAATCAATGCAATATAATTTGTATTCTTCCTATATGCTTAACTCTTACACCTTATACCAAACACTGCATTGTCTGAACACAGACTCTGATACTAGCATTATTCGAACAGACAAATAATCAACAGTCAATTCAAAACCGTTGATTACAATCTTTGAAAAATAAGAGCCTATCATAAACAACATGATATGGACAGGATCCAATTCCGGAAAATTACACAAAGAAATTAAAACAGCATAAACATGTAGAACGAACAGTAATCCCATCTCATAGATTCATTAATTGAAGGTGGGAAATCTCAAAGATCTACAAAACCAGTACAGTAACTCATTATAAAAAAAACTCCTATTAGTTTCATTTCCGTGTAAAACTAATCTACATAATCATACAAAATATGTACAAAATATAGAACAAAAGTGGGACCCAGTGAAGATAGAGTATGTTTGGTTTAAGTTATAGAATGAAAAGAGAATAAAAATCAAATAGAGGAGCAGAATGATAACAAAAGTTGTTACCTATATTGGGTGTTTGGTTCAAGCTTCGGAATAAGGTAACAAACTAGAGGAATCCATTACCACCAAGTAATCGTGTAATAGATAGAGGAGAGGTTGAACCAGGAAAAAAAGAAAAAAAAAAAGGGAATAGGTATTTGATTCCGTTTCTTAGAGTCTAAAAATGTTGAACCGAACATGCTCTTAGCGGGGGATGGAGATGGAGAAGGATTAATCGGAGTGAGAGTCATAACCGGTGATAAGAAGAGCAGAAGAAGAGGAGAGAGAATCATCGGAGGAGGAGGAAGAAGAAGGAGAAGGGTTAAAAAGGGGATCAGAGGAATAAGGGAAGCAGAAGAAAGCGGAAAGACAGAGAGAAAGACGGCGAAACTGCTGAAAAGGGAAACAAAAGAGGAGATCTAATACTTGTGCGCTGCTAAGGTGCTCGGGGTTGCAAGCGATGTATTGGCATACGTTTGCTGATATGTTCGCCACTGCCACCACCACCTGGCTGTTTACCACCATTTTCTCTCTTTATCTCTCTCTCTCTCTCCTCCGTCGTATTGTGTTGTGTTTTTCTTTAAGTTTATCTAGTTTGTAATAAAAGCAAGTTTTTGCTGTTGGTTAGTTTTGTTTTCCTTGGTTGGATGTAGGAATTTTGTGGGGCGTGGGCGTGGGCGTGGGCGTGGGCGTGGCCCTTGTTGAGTTGGTGTTATGATTCCACTTTTGCGTTCCACTTAAATATTCTTACAAGAAAATAATTTTTTTTTTTGTGATTTTCTTGGGGAAATTATTTTTCTTCGCCATCCTTAACTCCTTATATGGAAAATGGAACAGAACAATTAGGATAATGGACCATGGATTACGGCTCTTTTTTAAGGTTTTTTTGATTTGATGGAAAATAAATAAATATTATTTTTTCTTTATATAGTTTGATGGTAAATTATTAAGCTAAAAAGGGGAAAATGAAAACGTTAGGAATGAGAAAGTTGAGGAAAATGATTTTGCTTCGAATCTTGGAGGAAAATGTTTACAAAGGGAGAGGAAACTCTTTTATACCTTAATTTACGTTTATAGATCCCTTGTCCAACCAAATAACGGAAAATGGGGAAAATCGTTCTCCTGGATAACGTTTTCCTCCAAAACAAACGGAGCCTATCTCTGATGAAAAGGGACTTGTGCTAACAAAAAGGCTTTTAATATTGTCTAATACAGTACTATTTTTTCAAAAAAAAATTTGCCGGACAAATACAAACAACCAACAACAATAGAGACACTCAACAAAGCAAAGAAAGAGAAAATAAACTAACCTACAACACCATACCTTGCCTAGCCAGCTAGCCTTAATAGCTAGTAGGGGTGTTCACAAAAAACCGAAACCGAAATACCGTACCGAAAAACCGGAAAACCGGTCAAAATGGGCGGTTACCGAACCGGAAAATTTGGAATTAAACGGTACGGTTACCGAACCGGTAAAATTCACGGTTAAACGGTACGGTTACGGTTATGATTTTTTATAAAACGGTTAACCGAAAAACCGGATAAATTTATTTTTTTATTATTATTTAATTTTTTATAATAATTATATTAATTAAATAATGATTTTTGTGTGAGAAAAGTAGAACTTGCTACTGTTTTTTCTGTTTACTTGCTACTCACTGTGAAACTGTGAACTACTCAATGTGACGTTGTGAACTACCAACTTGTAATACTTTATATTTTTGTGCTTGTTTTTCTTAGAACTTTGAGATATGTATTCGTCATTTCGTTGTATTGTAATATTGTATGGTGTGGAATATTTTTTAGATGATTGTCTTTTATAGAGAACCTTGGTAATAATTATTTATGTTGAGAAAAATTTGAAATCTAATATATAAAAGTAGTAAAATAATTTGATAAACCTTGAGTAACGGTTAACGGTTAACCGGAAAACCGTACCGAAAAACCGGTTAACCGGTTATGCGTTTACCGGTTTGAACGGTTACGGTTACGGTTCACAAATATGGCGAACCGATACTTCCGGTTACCGTCCCGAAATTTTATTTCGGGACGGTTAACCAACCATGAACACCCCTAATAGCTAGGACATGTGCTGGATGGACAAGACTCCTATCAACCTAACCACAATTAGTAAAATTACTACTACCTCCGCTTTTTTTTATTTGCTACATTTTCCTTCAATGGTTGCTTTTTTTTATTTGCTACATTGTTTCAACTTTCCTTATTAGGAAACTTGGCCTACCAAAAAGTAGTACTATTATATTTGTTTCTCTCTTTTTCCACCCAAAAGTACTACTTTTTCACCTTCTCCCAACCTCATTTAATGCTAAAGGGGTCAAAAAGTACACCAAAAAAGATAGAAAGGGACATCTCCTAAAAACTAGTGAAAACAAGAATGTAGCAAATAAAAAAAGTAGAGGGAGTACATGAATATCTTAGATCGGCAAAGATACTGGCAACTTCAAAGAGAGGGGTGACCCTTCCTTAAAGCTTGAATTATTATGTGTGAGTCTGAGAGCATCTTAATACTATGCATTCCGTAATATTAACTTCAGTCGCACCCTGTCGGATCGCATATCTTGTAGCCTGATGAAGTAGCATTTTTTTATATATTTTTTTGGCAGTGACAACAGATATTGTTGACACTTTAAGTATCCTAAAATTAATGGAAATATGTTTTTGCAGTTTCTTATCTCTAAAATTAAGTATAAGATTAAATTTATATCCTACGACTGGGATGGCATATATGAGATTAATAGCCTATAATTGCTAATAGTGGATTAGTGGTGATAAGCGTCGGTCAACACTCGTCAAAGACTCATTGTGGAAAAAGATAGGGGAAGTAGTTAGGGCACCCTTAACAATGAGTGAGATTTTAAGATCAAGTACTTGATCTTAAAATGGATCTCTTAACAATGAGTGAGAAAAAGATTGATGAGTGATTGGGAAAAAAAATGCATCGGACGAGTGAAAACTTGATCAGGCGTGGGAGTGGGACCCACTGCCTGATCTGACCAAAAGTAATTTTTTTTGGCTTTCCCCCAGCCAAAACGACGAGTTTCTGACGCGCGCGTCAGAATTTGACACTTCTCAAATTCTGACAGGTGAGAGAAATAATACAATTACAAATATTAAAAATGCAATATCTTAAAAAATACAAAGCCAAAAAAATAAAAAAAAAATTACCAATGGCTCTATTTTTGAGAGATCTACAAATAGAGACCCATTTTGTAATATTTTGGACAATTTTTTTTTCTAGCTATTTACTAATTTTCTATAATTATGCTTATTTTATATGAAATATCTTCCACTTTTACACTCTAAAAAAAATAAACAATATTTTTTTGCATTTTATTTAGTTAATGCTAAAAATGCTAATTATGTATTTATTTAATTAATTTTTTTATCAATTAGTAATAAATATTAAATATTATTAAAAAGTAAATAATAAAAATATTGTATAGTGGTGGTGGGGTGATGAGAGAGAAAAAATGGTTGGGTGGGGTAAAAAAGTAGTTGGGTAGGTAAAATTAGTTGGGATGATCTTTTTTTTTGGTATTGTGGGATGTAATTTTTTAGAGAGAGAAAGTTAGAAAGAGAGTGAGATGATCTTATTTTTCAATTATCGATAGTGGTGCGAGACTAATATTATTCAGGGAACTCACAATTTAATATATGAAGCCCAATATGCCTCCAACTCCAATAGTCTAGTAGATGTCTTGTTCCTGAGATCCCAGAAAAGCTTTCTGTTACAACCCAATAATAATGGGACCATAGATAATTCAGATTTAAGAGGTTAGATCACTTAGATGTACATTGTACAGGCCGCAGCTTTTACATAGAAGACCTGTTTTTCCGAATCGCTATTTACCGTCCGTATTTACTTGAAATCGTCCGTATTTTTTTCATTATATACCCCCCATGCCCCTCCCCCTTTCACCTCACTTTACACTCTCACCAAACTTAAGCTCTCTCTCTCTCTACCATCAAGCACTAACACCACCACCACCACCACCTTCCGAACACCATCGCCGGCCGACCACCACCCACCACCGGAGCACCACCACCGGAGCACCACCGACGCAAAATGTCCGATGAAGGACCGTCAACGCCGCCGGAACGAAATGTGGTAAGTTGGAAATTTTTTTTTTTTGAAATTGCCGGAAATTTTTTTTTGGCCACGGAGCGGGGTAACGGATCGAAAATCCGTTACCCCAGGTGGAAGAAACGGATGTAAAACCCGTTGCTTCCACAGGAACCAACGGACCAAAAATCCGTTGCCTCTGTGGAAGCAACGGAAAAGTCATCCGTTACCATGGTAACGGATCACTTTTCGGTACCACCACGAGGTAACGTAGATCCGATCCGTTACCTCGTGGTGGTAACGGAAAAGATATCCGTTACCGAGAGGCGGTGGTAACGGATTTCCTATCCGTTGCCCCGCATTTTCGAAAAAAAAAATTTTTTTTGTTAGCCTCGTGTTTTCCAGGCGGGGGTTGGGGGGGAGGAGTTTGGGTTTTTTTTTATTTTTTATTTTTTTAAAATTTATGTTTTGTTCATGTTTGTAGTAATTTATGTTTTTTAATAATTATATATTTATGTTTATTTAAAATATTTTATATTTGTTCCTAATTTATTTATTTATTTATTAATAATTTTCGTTTGAATAAAAAATAATAATTTGTGTTTATTTGGGTTTTTATAATTTATGTGAATAGTTAATTTGAATATATTAATTAAATGTTAATAGTTAATATGTTCCATTTAGTTAATATTTGATTTTCCGTCATAATTAGTATTGATTTTGTAATTAGCGAATAATAGTACATCCGTTTATGTTAATTTTGTTAACGAATATTTAGTTAATATTTTTTGATATTGTTTTAAAATATGTGAATAATATTATTGATTATATGTTGTCTAATTGAAAAAATGCTAAACATTATAGGCTTATTTGCCGGACTTTGGGGGTGATTATATAGATTATAATCACATGTTTTATAATGAAACACTATGGGCTGAGAAAAAGGAACTACAAGATTGGGTTAAGAAAAGGGCAAATGAAATCGGGTTTGTGATGATTATTATGTCAAATCATAAACACGATCCTAGTGGACGAGAATATGTATATATGAAATGTAACCGGGGCGCACCATATAGGGGTGAAGGTAGAGATCTTAGTGTAGCAGCCCGGGTAGCTACAAAGACAAAAGCCTGTGGCTGTAGAGCGGGAGTTAAGGTTGAGTATTTGGAGTACCCAGATCGAACTGGATGGGTGATCAAAGCAGAACGGGGGATTAGGGGCATGCACAATCATGAGTTCATTCATTACCCTGAGGGACATCGACCCATCAGCGGCCTTAGTCCGGCGGCAAAGGTATTCGCTCGCGATATGATAAAGTCGCACGTTAAGCCTGCTAGTATAATGAAAGCTGTGAATGAAAAATTTCCCGATGATCATCCAAATATGAGACACTTGTACAACCTGAAGGAAAAGGATAGAAGGGAAGCAATGGATGGTAGAGACGTGATGCAACACTTCCTTCACCTTGCTCGAGAGAGCAACTACCTTCACTTGGATTAGGCAAGACGAGGAGACAAATGCAATGATTGCGGCATTCATGGTGCACCCTCGTTCGGCAAATATCCTCCGAACTTATCCACTTGTTGTTGGTATGGATGCAACATATAAACCCAACAAATATAACATGCCTTTTCTAGAGCTCATTGGGATGACGCCGTGCAACAAGAATTTTATGGTTGGGTATGCTCGATGGCCAACGAAACAAGTGATAGTTATAATTGGGTGTTGGACAAGTTTAGGTTGCTTATTGGAGTGAATGTTGTCCCTGTTACACTCATTACCGACCGTGATTTGGGCCTTATGAAAGCGATCCAGGAAGTGTTTCCTAACTCGCACATTTGCTATGTAGATGGCATATCAACAAAGACGTGCAGGCTAGAGTGAGTAACATCATGGCCAACACCGATGCGGGTCCGAGATTCGTGAGCCGAACTTGGTATCGGATAGTCAACGCGACCGACGAGAGGAGTTATGAGGCCGAGGTTGATAATATGAGAGATGTGTACAGAAAGTGGCCTAAAATAATCCAATACGTTGAAACAACTTGGCTTGTGTACAAAGAGAAGTTTGTGCGGGCATGGACGGACAATGTACTTCACCTTGGGAACACGTGCACTAGCCGAGTTGAAAGTGCACACTCTGCACTGAAGTCTTGGGTTTTTAGTAGCACAACTGCCTTGGACTCCATCTTTTCTATTGCTCACAGTGAGATAGAAAATCAGGTGAAGAAGGTTGAGAATGATTTGGAGGACTTGGCCCAGAGGGACAACTATATCCGTGTATCACTGTCCTTCCTTGGCGTGCTTCTGAATACACGGTGGGTCCAACTAACGAACTCGTAATTGCACATCTTGGTACCTTTAAGCATTATATTAGACTGGAGTTACTTCCCGGATCACCGGTACCACCTATTCATAACTTGTGGCATAACATGCATGAAGATAGTGTTGATGGTTGGGATCTGTTGTATGGTGTGCGACGCGCTTTATGGGATGAGTTACTCTCTTCTTAGTATATAGTACATAGTGCGATCTATTCATTGTAATATTTTATGTAATGTATTTGATAAATGCATTTGTAATTATTATTAATACTATTTGATAATTGAATTTGAGCCGAATAAGTAGTATTTGATATGATATTAATTTATAATGTTGGATCATATTAATTTATAATGTTGGATCATAATAAGTTGGAATGATTGAGATTGAAATAATATGTTGCAATGATTCAAATTGAAACAATAGGTTGCAATGATTCAAATTGAAATAATAAATATCATCATAAAACCAAAGTCATATATACCTAACAAAGTAATATCATCAAAAAATGTAACTACATAATACACCCAAAGTAATATCAATAATGTTACTACATAATACACCCATACATAACTAATGGAATGAGAACATCGAAATGCAATGACTACATGTCATGATGATGCTCGTCCTCGCGGCGTCCCGTGCCCGATCTAGACGCAATGCAGCATCCCAATCCCGAGCGAGGTCGGCCAACATCTCATATGCCAAAGAAGTGTTGGGTCGCTGGTCATTGTGCCGATCCTCCGTCAACGCTCTCGTGGCGTCAAAATGTCGGGCCATCCACTGCAAAAAGTCAGTTAGTTATGTTATGTTATGTATCAATAATATAACATATAAAATAGTAAACAAATAAATGATTATATTGCGTACATAGTGGGTGTTTGAAGTGTTGGCCGGGGCGGAATATGCGTCCTATCTCGCAAAGAATGAGGGTAGGATGGGAATATGTACAAAACCAATCCATGTACTCCCTCGAACACTCTCCGCGACGAGTAACCCGTCTCAAGCGTGATACGTTGAGACCCCCAAAGATATGGCGTGAACCGGCCGCCATGCGACTCGGCCTCGAGACCGAGAACCGAACCTCATACCTCTTCGGGTTACTCGGGCCCGTATGCGAAATCAGGCCGAATAGGAGGGGTAGGAATGACCTGAACAAAACCCAACCGTCGCAAAGACACGATCCGGGTTGTACGGCTCAATGATACCTCGATAACGTATGAAACCGACATACAACGTCCTCGGAATCATGGCGACTGGTCATCCCCATATGGAGTCCAGTCGACCTGAAAACGGATAAATGTAATAATTTCATGTTACTAACGTAGTAGTAATATATGAGAACATAATAATATATATTTTACTAATGCATTAAATATTCGTACCTCTGTAACTCCGAAGGTTGTCCAAGCGTCTACGAATGGACTCCGGTCGGACGAAATCCTTGCCGACGATGTGATAATCCCACTTCCGTGCCCGGGGATCATGATCACCGAAGGCCGCCCTCTCGTGTGGTCGGAAACACGGGAAGTACTCGTATATCCAAGCATCGGAGGAGCGTCAAACACCCGGCAACTTGTTTGCTATCCGCTCTAGACGCAACCCCTAGCCGACGATATAGGTACGCCAAAGCAAGTGAGCCCCACGAGTAAGTATGAACCGAATCAAGGTCATCCAAGGCTCGGTTATGTTCTCGGGGCATGAGGCGGGAACCACTCTTATCGGTGAAGAGGGTACACCCAAGTGACAGGGAGGAACCATGCGCGAACCCGCACGTCACCGGGACGCCCCGATCCATGCAAGTGATCGAAAATCTTTCGAACGGTAACGCCACCGTTCCTCCGCACCCGTGAGTCCTCACATAATAACTCCTGACGAGTCAAGCCGAGGAGCTCCTCAAACCGTACATACAACTCGGAAGTCGGCAAAACAAGACTAACGGTCCGGCCCTCAATAGGAACACGTAGGATCCGCCAAACGTCATGTAACATGATCGTCATCTCTCCAAAAGGCATGTGAAACGTGTTCGTGTCGGGCCGCCAACGCTCTACAAACGGCGTAAGTAATGGAAAGTCAAGGTGCCCAAACATAATCCCCTGGTAGTTGGGCAATACAAGATCTATCCAAGCGCCGCAACGACTGCCGCGGGAAACCCCAAGTCAACAACGGATCAAATGCCTTGGAGCGGTTATGGCACAAAGCATAACATCCCTAGCGATCGTATCGTGGTATATACGGGAGCCGACGTGCCCCCGCCAACTAGGAATCAGGGTACCGTCAAGTGGGCCCCCAGGCATCGCCTCGGTAACTAACCACGAAGTATCCCTAGCGACTCTAGCCCTGCCGCCGACGACCTACTAGATCCGGAACTCGACCCCGAAACAAACCTCCCTCTACTACCCTTCCTCACGAGGCACATGGGAGGCGGCTTCACCCACATCGGCTCCATCGTCATCTCTCATAGCATGATCTAACTCCCGCTCGTCCCCAATATCCCATCCAAGCCTATCGGGCGCGTCCTCGGGAATAGGCATCCGGCTAGCTCGAGCATCGATCCCTCGCCCTCCTACTAGATGCATCAACACCACGAGATCTAGTGTGTCGTGGCGTCGATCCCTCGGGACCATCAAGACCCTAATAATACATTATGTTAATTATTTATTATTTATTTAATGTCTACGTTATTATATTGTAATTACTACTAATCTATAACCATTGACACTCTAATAATTACTTAACTAAAATTATAAGGAAAACTAATACTAAGATGCATTAACATTGGTGATGGTGTTAACATAATATTATTATTAAAATATATTAACATGCGCAAAGTAAGTAAATTAGGGCATTATTATATAACTATTCACTTTCTAATAATTAATTAACTAAAATTACAACAATAAATCATATTAACTTGCTAATATCATTAGTAAACATGCTAATAAAAACAAATACCCTATATAAATTAACATGTTAATACATGCTAATATCATTACAATAAATAGTCGTAATATGCTACTAATATAAAATAATAACATGCTAATATCATTGAAATATTTTAATAATATAATAACATGCTCAAATCAATATATTAACTTATTATATAATAACTATTAAAATTAAATAATACTATTATCACATGCTATTAAACAATTAAATAAATTAAATCAAATAAATTAAATAATACTACCATGTTACTAACATGCATTAACATAATAATAATAAAACCTAATTACCATATTATCACACAAATTAACATATTAACTATTCCAATTAAATTAATATATTCAAATAACTATTGACATTAATTATAAAAGCCCAAATAAACACAAATTATTATTTTTAATTCAAACAGAAATTATTAATACATAAATTACGAACAAACATAAATTATTTAAAATAAACATATAAACATAATTAGAAAAAAACAGAAATTAATAAAACATAAACATAAACATAAATTAAAAAAAAGGAAAAAAACCCTAAATCCCCCCTCCTCGTCGGAAAAACAAAGAAAAAATTTTTTTTTTTTTTTTCGTTAATGCAGCTCAACGGACGAGAAATCCGTTACCACCGGACGGTGGTAACGGACATCTTACCGTTACCACCGCAGAGGTAGCGGTTCGGATCTCCGATTACCTCTGCGGTGGTAACGGAAAAGTGATCCGTTACCATGGTAACGGATCACTTTTCCGTTACCACCGCAGAGGTAACGGAGATCCGAACCGTTACCTCCAGCGTGGTAACGGTAGAAAGATGTCCGTTACCACCGTCGGTGGTAACGGATTTCTTATCCGTTGAGCTTTCTGAAAAAAAAATTTTTTTTTGTTCCTCGTTTTTCCGGCGAGGAGTGGGGCTTTTTCCGGCAACCCTACGTTGTTTTTTACCACAAATAACTACAAAACTAACCTGATTTGAAGATTCCCCGATTTCCTTTCCCTTCTTCCTTGGGCCCATTCTTTTTCGGCGTATTGTGGTGGTGGTCGGCGTCGGTTTCTTCGGTGGTCGCCAGTGCACGGCCTTCCTCGCCTTGGTGGTGGTGGTTGCCGTGTGGTGGTGGTTGCCGTGTGGTGGTGGTGGCAGTGGTGGTGGTGGTGGCTTTGGGGGTGGTGGTGGCTTTGGTGGTGGTGGCTATGGTGGGAGTGAGGAGTGAGAGTGAGAGAGTGAGAGAGTGAGAGAGTGTTAGAGTGAGAGAGTGAGAGAGTGTGGGGGGTATATTTGTAGGGGGTAGTTTAGGAGTATTTTAAAAAAAATACGGGCGATTTCAAGTAAATACGGGCGGTATTTAGTAAGGCCCCTGTTTTTATATACTCCTCTGGTGTTTACGAGAATAACTGGAAAGCCCAATACATCTCTTGTTTCACAGACAGAGTTGTCATGCTGGGGGTATGGATCGAATGGTCTCGGATCGGGTTATATTCGGATCAGATCACCTGAGTTAGTGTGCCAGTTTTATTGGTTCAGGTTGGGCCAAATTTAAATGGGGTGAATTCAAATATTGAAAAAGATTTATGAACTTAAAACCTGATTGATACTTCCTTTGTATTTTTTTATTCTTCATAGCTACTTGAAATCTTGTCACTATTCACAGTTAGAGAGAATCTTTTAAATTATTTTGAATATGTACAAAATATATAGTCATGTGGGGTCTTGTTTGATTTGTCTCAATGAGTACTTTATTAATATAATATTTAATAGTTATAATTTTTACTAATATGTAATGAAAGATATATAAGGTCAAAGAAGTACATTGGTAAACGTGCACAATTAAAGAAGTAAGAACAAAAAAAATGCAGAGAGAGTATTGGATTGAAAACCAATAAAAATATAGGTTAAAACTCAAAACATGTATGATAGTCAACTCAATAGCTCAAAGGCATGAAAAATACAAGAGGACTAAAATAACCTACAATGGGTGTGTTCGGCACAAACTTTTTAAGTAGCTTTTAGTGTTTTGACTCGGTCAAAACTCTAATTTAAAAAATTAGTAGTGTTTGATAAGGTAGTGGTGTAAGTAGCTTTTAGTGGTATAAGTAGTGTTTTAGCGTTTGTGAAGAGCTACAATTTGTAGCTTTTGGGGTAGCGTTTAGTGGTGTAAAAATTATATATATTAAAGTTTTGTTTGAATTTTTAACTAGTTATTTGTAAACAGCTACTTTGACAGCTTCTTTTACCGAACATCATTATCTTATAACCGCTACTTGGACAGCTAACAACTAACAACTACACACCAACCACTAACAGCTACCAGCACGACTAACAGCTACTCTCACAGCTAAAAGCTACTACCACAGCTACTGTTGCCGAACACGCTCTATGTGAAAAAAGGAAAAGAAAGTGAGAATTTTTCATGGTGATCAACTATTACACACAACGTAAGAGCATCAACACTCATGATATACATCCCTCTCTCTAAAACTTTCTCTCTCATACTCACAAAACTTGTTATGGCTCGCAACCAATTTCACCATATACATCTCACTCATGACTAAGATTTTTTTTTTCTATCATCCATCTCTCTCCTACTTTTATCACTATATTTAGATATGATATAAGATTTTTGAGAAATTTTTAAAAATGTAATAAAATTTGTGCATATCTCAAAAAAGCTATGGCTATTAGTATTTTATCTTATAAGATTTTACTTTGTAATATATGAGATAAATTGATTAAAATATAACACAACAAATGCTAATGGGAAATTTCCTCAGGTACTCCTGATGTTTGACGTAATTCTCAAATTACCCCCTTACATTTGGGGAATTCCTCAGATACCCCTGAATTTTGAGTTTGTGCTCAAAATACCCTTACTATTGACGGAATCCTAACTTCGTTATGTTGTCCTCTCTCTCTCCCCTCGATTTTCTCTATCTCCTCCCACCATCCTCCGATCCATTGATGAACCTCCAAGCTTTTTTCGCTCCTCCCACCATCCTCCATTGGTGACATTCTAAACCTTAGATTTTCTCTCTCTCCTCCCACCATCCTCCAACGTTATTTTCTTGAATTTTCGGATAGATTCATACCGCTAATTCTCATATTTAGTTTGTCAAATTATTTCAAAATCATGCCCACAACTTTTGGATTTTTTTAAACCAAATTAAAGCCATGATGGCGGGCTAAATTCGGTAAATCTGGGCGGCAGAAAATGGTGCATATAGGCGGCCAAGGGTGGGGAGAATTGTGGTGGATGGGCTTCGGCCTGCTGCTTGCGGCTCTAGTCATGCACTGGCAGCGACCGCTGGCGGTTGATGCTAGTTGTTGCCGCTGCTGAGGACGCGTGATGACAGCCCTTCGTGGTTGTTGGGTGTAGTGGCTGGGCTTAGGCCTGATGCTTGCGGCTCAGGCCCTACATTGACAGCGATTGCTGGTGGTTGCTGCTTGCAGCGACCGCCGGCGGTTGATGTTGGTGAGTGTTGGCTGGAATCTGGGCAGAGGTGCCCAACGACAAAGCTTCCTGCTTGGATGCAATAGGTTCATCAATGGAGGATGATGGGAAGAGAGAGAGAAAATTAGGGAGAGAGAGAGAGAGAGAGAGAAAATTGGGGGGAGAGAGAGAGAGGAAAACCTGGCGACATTAGGGTTCCGTCAATGGTAAGGTTATTTTGAACACAAACTCAAAGTTCAGGGGTATCTGAAGAATTCCCCAAATGTGAGGGGAAATTTGAGAATTACGTCAAACCTCAGAGGTACTTGAGGAAATTTCTCAATACTAATTAATGGGCCTCACGCACTAACCCCTTGACTAACCATTAAAAAATTATATATTTTTTACAGCATCTGGTCATGCCATGACTTTAATTTGATGATAAAAAAAATTAGTAGTAGTTTTTTTTTATAAAAAAAATCATGTCCCACGACTAATTTTCATGGAATGATGCATGATAAAAAAAGAAGATCATGAGTGTTAAAAGGACAAGGGTGTTTGGCAATTAGAGTTTTGGAGCAAAAAGAGAGTTTTGGACCACTTTTAGAGTTTTGAGTTTTTGACTAGTTAAAAACTCTAAAAGGGGTGTTTGGTAAAAGAGAGTTTTAGAGAGAGTTTTGGAATGAAAACTCTCAAAATGAAAAAGCTTCTAATAGGAGATTTTTCTTTAGAGGATTAGGAAAAAATATGTTCAATGATTTTTTTGCCTCTAATAATAATACTACACATATGTATTAAAATGTCTATAAATGTCATTTCACAGAAACAATTGGCAATAAACTTTTAGTAATCAGTTAATTGTTACCAAACACATTTATTAAAAAAAGTTGTCAAATCAGCCGTCAAATCTGCTGAACAAAAAGTTAAAACTCTAACAGCAAACTCTAAACTCTAACAGCTAAGCTCTAAACTCTATTTGCCAAACAGGGCCAATATATTTTCCAGAGGCGGATCTAGGTGGGGTCTTGGGTGCCACGTGCCCCACCATTAAAAAGACCTTTTTCCTGCTTCGAAGAAAATTTAAAAATGGCTAAAAGCAGTTTTATTTAAGTCAATTTTATATTAATTGTGGTACGTAGTACAATGGTCTGCAAACTTGTTTTAAGGAGATGGGAAAGGACAATTTGGCCGTGTTTTTATTAAAATATAAGATTTGTCATCTTTTTTTTCATTATAAATTAGGGCTTTTCCTCTTTCTTTTTGTCCAATAATATTTTTAGTTATAATCTTCTTCTCTTAATTCCTTTGAAAAGCAATAAATTTCTATTTTCACGTCAAACTTTAACCATTAATTTGTCATAACACATATATAACCATTATTAAATTATAAAATCGAAAAAAATATTTTAATACAGGACTAATGATATAAAGTTTGAAATTGTCAGCATGAAAACTCAATTTCTAACTATCCATCTGTGTGATGAAACTTTGTTTAGCCACTGTATTTTTTGTTCCATTTTTATTTTTATTAGCCATAAACAAAAGTAAATGGTATGGTCTATTAAGTCACATAGATGGATTTTGTAAGAAAAAAATGAAAGAGGCACAAACAGAAAATCATTATTTAAAAAATATATATGCTGAAGCCTGGGCTCGAATTCCTGACCTTAGGTAAGGATTTCCAAAGACTCACCATCTCATCTAACATCTTTTAGTGATTCATGTTTCTATAGAATTATAAATATGTGTTGTAATAAGTAATGTGGCGGTCAATGGCTACTTCCAGCCATAAATTTTATTTTTCTTATTTGTTTTTTTTTTTTGTTGTAATCCCCTTGCCCCATCTCCCCTTTCGAAATTCACCACGAACGCTAGACTCCTCTACTTCGTAATTAATGGGCTACTGGTACAAATTATTCTTGATGCTAATCAAATCTTATTGTTGTTGTTCGAGAATACGAATCAAGAGATGGAGTTCAAAGGTCAGAGGGCAACGCCCATAAAGAAGGTCCATAAAATTGTTAATCTTAGCACAAATCCCTTAATCGCATATATAATTTAATTCACTAATCACTCCTAAATCCGGTTAATATTCTCATTGCACATTGAAGTTCAATTATCAATTCAGTAATTGCATAATTTTGTAACTGATATATATATATATATATATATATATATATATATATATATATATTAATAGGGTAAGTATATGATCCTCAAACTTTTGTTGTTCCTCTTCAAGAAGGTATTATCTAATCTGGCATAATTTTTTTGGGTTTTTGTGATGGATGAAACTTTATTTTTCAATTATCTTTTGTTTATTTAACTGATTGGTTTTCTCTTTGGTTTTTTTTTGTCAAATGATTTCTCTAATCAATCAACTTAGCAAGGTAATATGTTCATCTTTTTCTTTGTTTCTTTTGTATAAATTTCTTCACCATCATAGATGCAAATTATTTTATGCAAATTACAAAGCCAAAAAAAAATTAACCATCTTTGCTTTCTTGTCCTTCTTGCTTTTTTTATTATAATTAATGGATACAATATTGTTAATTTTAGGTAGTTATTTGGATAGGCAATGTGATTAGTCATTTTCTTAAAAGATGGATAGTGAAATTAGAGGTTTTATTTATCAATTTTTGTTAGGAATCAAGGTAGTTATTTCAAGTGAAGAAGGGGACTTTTTTTAAATTCAATCAAACAATTCACAAATACATATCAAAGATCCAATCGAAGCAGCAACCCAAATATTATGATCCTAAGCAACTAGAATAAGAGCATTGTCTGCAAAACAATTTCTTTATGCACCTTACGATGTTTTCCTAATTGTTTTGACACCCACTTGACATATTTCTACTGTCGAAAAGTAAGAAAAATGACGCTAAACTTTCAGTCAACATTATTCATTGCATAACACAACTTACAAACTACATGGTATTACAAATGACATGAAGCAAATAACACGATTTCCATAAACGATACAAACAATAGTTAAACATACAAAAAAGTAAAACGATCTGCAGAACGCCCGCCACACACTAGTTATAAACTGAAAAGAGGGACAAATGAAGATCAACGGACGGAGTAGTATACTTATTATGCACTAGGTTTATTCATTGAATCTGTCTTCTCCAATTTATATTCCTGAATCCGCCTTTAATATTTCCCCTTCTTTATCTTATTTACACAATCTACCATCACTTTTGTCCAAAACAATGCAAACTATAAAATCTTCAAGTAACACAACACAGGAATCTTTCCAACATTGTAAAAGATACCAAATTTCCTTAAAATTTTCCTAACATTGCAAAATTATAAAGCACTATACACCTAAAAGATGATATATCCAACATTGTCTTTATCTAAATTTATACCCACACCACCCCAAATACTCACGTCAGCTTCAACTTTGTCATTTTTGTGAATTTTCAAAGACTACAGCTGATGAACTGAATTGGGTAAGGTAGTAGTGTACCCTAATTTCCTTAAATTTTTCCTTTGATTGAGACAATCACCAACCCAAATTAAACACAAAAAATAAATTTAATCAAATCAAAAATAAATGAAACTAATTGGACCTTCTCGAAATTATGAAAGTGGTTGCGGACCACGTTGGATATCAATAGTTGGTGGCGTAACAATTTGACTTTGTAAAAACTAAAAAAATAACAAGTCAAAAGAAGACAATGTGCAAGTTCCAAACGCGTCACCTAATACACAAAATTTTTATTAATTTTTTTTATGATAATTTCAAAACGTCTCGGGTAGATTGGATTCTTAATAATTTATTGTGCACCCAAATTAACTATATAAGACAAAATCTGACTATATTAAGAAAAAAAAACTACTATCATATAAAAACTGACTATATGAAAGGTGACTATATCATACAAAAATGGACTATATCATATAAAAACTGATTATACCTTATAATTTCCGGTGTACAATAAGTTATTGTAAACTCAATCCATTGAATTTTCTAAAATTCTAATATATTAGCTCGTTCTTACAAAGATTATTAAAATATACTTACGCACCAATAATAATAATAATAATAAGACAACCTTGCAATTATCCAAGCCAAACATCCCGTCTGTCTTATTCTTCCTGCAAAAAAAAATTCAATGATCTTTCTCTCTCTCTCATCTTGCCGGAATTAAGGAGGGAGAGGAAAGTTCAAGAGAACCCAGAAAAATTTTCCAAAAACAAGAAAAAAATTCATCAATAATGTGCCCTTTAAGATTCATTTTGGTATTTTTCTCTGCAATTTTGGCAGGATTTTTGGCATGGAGATCATTTCGTTCTTCACCTGAGCTTGATTTTGCAATTTCTGAAGATTTAACAGCTGATAAAACAACATCGTCAAAGGATGATAAGCAAGAAAGGAATCTCAAAATGGTAAAAAGATTTCTTCTTTTTCTCTTTTTCTTTTGTGGGTGGTAATTTTTTTTATGTTTCTGAAATTTGGGAAATTGTTGGAATTTCCAGATAATTCAAGATGGTTTCTGGGTATTTGTTGACATGGCAAGTGGGAAATACTTGTGGCGGAATTTTAAGGAGATGAAGACAGTGGAGAAAGTAAAGAGTTGTTAGAATTTATTTCAAGAAAAAAGAATTTTTCTAATTTGAAATCCTTGTATTTGAGTGTTTCCACTTTGTTGAATATGATGAGTTAACTTTGTATAAGTTGCTAAAAATATAATGTGTAAATTTTTTTGTGCACAAATTGCTCTCCTGACTTTTCCTGTGTCAAATTAACTTTGTAATTGCAATTTAGTGTGATTTCTGGTGAAGAGATTAGACCCAGTAAAAAGTTTATTTGCAAAATGTGACAATTTTATCTTGGATTGAATTTCTGGCTTTGTTCTGTTGTTTTTGTTATCTATAATGGTTGGTTTTTTAAGTCAACGGATAGGTTTAAGAGATTGTAATTTACCCTTTTGCAGCTTTACAGCTGACACACTCAATCCTGAAATGTGTTGATTGCAATTTGCTCAAAGTGCAACTGCAATCTGAGAGATCACCTAAGAGTGATGAATTTTCACCATTTTTTCCTAAATTGAGGATGATCAGCAGCTGAATATGGAATGGTCCAAGTTTATCTCCTTGATTTCCAAATTTGCCAACCAAGTGACATTTTCGTAATAAAATCAAAATAATATATAGTCAAAATGATCGAATATCAACTCCATAATCTATCAAGTTTCCATATAAAGTACAAGTTATAGTTGCTTTCTGTACAGTTTACGAGGAAGCCCTCCCTTCAAGGAACATATGGAAATGGGTTTATTTCAACACAAAATATGTACAGCTTACAAGAAAATATTGATACAAAAGAAAGCAATCTTCTAACTTAGATCAACCTGTAGTTTAACAGACATGTACAGAAGTGCAAGAAGTGCACCTTGAGGAAGTGATACATAACTCAAAATATTTGAACCAACCCACATAGCTACGACCACTAGAGTGACTACGCTACTGCTGTTTTTGCCACACACCCAGCTTGCAAACGAGAGGCACAAGGAAAGCATAACGCCACCTCTACCGCCCAATACCCAAGCAATCAGGTAGCCCAATTTATAGCCAGCATCTAACTTCCCATCAAACCATGCCATTAGGGTGCTGAACATAAGAGAGAATTGGCAACCCACTGTTTGCATTAGAAATATGGAGAGGAAAGCAGATTGAAGCACTTCAACAAATGAGGCTCTTTCAACCTCTTCCTCAATTTCCGGCTCTTCATCTGATTCTGCGTTGAAGGAAAATTTTTCTCCTCCATCATTATATCGTCTGTGGTATCTATCATTTCGCATTTTTCGCCTTACTTCACTCCATCTGTGCATTCTTATTTCATCTTCAAACTCGAAATCCTGATAAGTATTTCTTCTGACGCGCTCAGAGGCGTACATTTCAGATTTATTGAACACTCTATCATACTGAAACCTTGTTGCTTCATCAGATAGCACCTATATATCAGATTAAGCAAACATAAAGAAAATAAATAAACAGAAGGGTGATGATTTTAGTCAAAGATCACCAGGAAGGCTCCATATACGAAACTAAATACACAATCCACAGAGGAGAAAAGGACTTGCTCACTTGGTAAGCGAGATGAATACTTTTAAATACTTCACCAGCTTCTGCGTCCTTGCTAACATCAGGATGCCACTGCAACAAAGACAGGAATACAACATTTCTTATAATGAAGTGCCTACATGTTGAGACAAATTTTCCCGTACTCACGAATTGGTTTCTAAGTTCTAACCAATCAATCTTTTGGAAGCAATTCCCAAATAAACCAAAAATAAGCCTCAAATCAGGTAAAATTATAAGTTGTGCACTTCCAAGTATCTCCAAATGAGCAGTAGAGAAAAGGTAATTTAGCTGAGTGTTTGTGCAACTTCTGAATGACTCATGATTCATAAACACCGAGTCTTAACATCACACAGCTTCAAAGTTAATCGAAATGTATCGATGATTTACAGTATGTGGTAGTCACCAGTCACCACTCACCACCACAATAGATACCTGTTTCCAAGCATCCTTTACTGGTGACTGGTGAGGTTGTTAACAAGGGGCAGACTGATGGTTTTGACAACACCAGAATATTCACAGAGATCAAAATGTACGGTCATCATAAGATAAAAGCAATTTTAAATCTGAGCTCATCATAGTCCAACAGTAATTATAATTGAACTTCAGCTGACGTATTCTTGAAAACCCACATTATTGAATTCTCTTGCGATTTTTGTTTAGCTCAATGCTAAATACCAATTGGGAATAATAGTAGCCTTTGGGATTCTATATAACTCAGGAACAAGTTGTTTCTACAATGTGCAAGACGAGCTTATTGTGTCTCCAAATGTGATTTGTTATCAATATGACTCACCAAATTGCATAAGTTACAGGGTAAGCATGTTGTGTCCAACAAACGATTCAAGCTTTAACCCACTAAGCATGCTTACTATGTTGATTTCTTATTGTTGACAGAAATATAAAAATGAACAATTCACCTAGGTAAAAGAATTCTATTACGCACCGTCTCCTATTATGCGTCCTCTGGTTTTTGGTTCACCACAAATGCAATCCAAAAAGTATTAAGGGCTTAAACTTTAAAGGATATGGTCTAGTTTCCAACCCACCTTAGATATAAAATGACAAGTTTCAGTTACAAGCATGGTTTATTACCATCAATAAAACTCTATGATGAATCTGTCATGGAACTCTACATCAAGGACAAGTTAAAGAGCAACTGACAACTGTTCATGATTCAGAACATGGTACTTGGTGTTGGGTATGTGTTGAAGTCTGGAAGACATATTACATGAAGCGAGTTATCGGAGCGTCGATGAGAGTAGTCGACAAGCGTGCAATGTCGAGCATCGAGCCACAGCGACGCGATGAAATGCAGCGCACATCAGCGACTACTGCAGCAGTAAGCAAGCTGGGCCCGGGCGGGCTTGACCACTGCCTGGGCGGGCTGGTGTTGGTGTCGGGTGGGCGGTGGCTTGCTCGGGCGAGTGTTTTTTGCGTCTGGGAGTTCCTGCCTTGGGAAGTAGGTTTTTGCCCGGGCGGCTGTGGAGTTGGCGGGCGGTTCTCTGGCCTGGGAAGGCGACTCGTTAGATCGGTTTTGCGATGCGGATTCCTAGGTTTACTCGGCTTATGTTTGTGCCCTAGTATTAATATGTTTGAGGCCGTTTTATTACGTATGCCATAAGTGAGAGAGAAAATCATCTAGAGAGACTTCTAAAGAGAGATTAGAGAGTCTAGAGAGATCGAATTGTCTCCTTGTATCATCATCTCGTATTGAAAGTCCTGGTGTAGTGTTGTGGTTTAAATCTTGTGTGTTCTTTATTGTTTAATTTCTTTAAACCTGTCTGTTGTACTTGATTGCTTGATTTGTTAGCGCCTACGGTACTTATTCTTAACAATTGGGGATCCCTTTAAACCCGATTCCTCCTAACATTAAGAACCACTCTAAGTAACAGAAATTTAAGGCAGCAAATACTATGATGGCAATTCAACATAGGTCCAAACAAGGTATTGCAGTGAAATTTGAAAGTCAAGTGATGAGAACAAAGATAAGTTAATCTCTTAAGGTTTCTAATCTCATTGTCATGGCAATACATTTCTAATGAGGAGAAACAATTTGGCCTTCTCCAAATTGTCTCCGTGATTATTGAAAAACATAAGCATTTTTGACAAGGTTGGCCACTCAAGGCAGGTTTCTGGTAAGATAAGAACATGAACAAGAGCTTGTGTCCTAAATATTAATGTCGTTTCTTTGTTTTCTCCCCCCTACTTTTTAGTTATCTGACAACAGAAGGACATACAAGTTTCTCCCTTCCGCTCTCTCTCTCTCTCTCCTGCACTCTTCTCTCTCTCATACTACTTTCACTGGCTTGTTGCCTGCTTCTCATTTCAGCTCCTTCTCTCTATATATCTCTCCCTAGTCCCTTCTCCCCTCCCCTCCCCTCCTATCTATATATCTCTCTATTTATTGTGTCTCTTTTTATTAAGCAATACATTTCCAGTCATACAAGTGGGAACACAATTCACTTTCGTGCTAATTTACATATTCAAGGGAACTTTTGGAATGGCCCGCAGCATTAATTCGACATTCACATGCTTCAATTAACATAAAATGTGCTACTCAATGAGCCCTTTTTATAGCTAGGAGCTTGAAAGAAAATAAGACCTCCACCCCCTGGAGAAATAAGACAGGGAAGAGGAATACTGTTATGCATCTAACTGCACCATGATAGACTTGGGAGGAGATCTGAATGCTCCGGAGAGCTGTATTAGACTTCTTTAAAAATTACTGTATTGGTGCTGGCCATTCTACAAAAATCTAAAGTCTTCCCACAATTTACTGGTTTATTTTAGGTTCCACATGCCTATCTTGGCCTCAGAGATTAACAGCTCTCCTCCTTCGGAAAAATTAGGAAAAATGGAAAACCTTTCCACAATTTCAAGTGTACAACAAATTACATTTATAGTAACTCCAAATTAGGGAAAATGGAAAACCTTTTCACTATTACTAGTCTACATCAAATTACATTTATAGTCACTGAAAATTACTACATCGAGAGCTTCTAGTTGCAAATTGTTAAACCATTTACTCAACTATACAAAACAAACATACATGAAATTCTCAAATAAAACACCAACTATACAGATTACAAACTGCTAGTTTGTGTTTAAAGACCAAAAGAATGAGTATGATAATCAGATAGTCAACAAATGCATAATCTGATAAATGATTGCAAAAGGTATTAAATCCTTGTCAAGACAAATCGTATCTTTCTTTTCTGTACTTACCTTTTGTTGCCCTTATTCCCACCCTTGTAGTTCCAAACCAATACCACATACTTGATACTCTCTCCATCAATTGCCATTGACAGTAAAAATCTAGTCTTCAATGCGTACATATCCCACTATTCCATAGTCCATACTACCTTTTCCAAATAGGCAAATAGCTGAGTGCTTCGATGAGCCTACTCCGCGAATGCATCTCTCCCTACTAGCAATGATGTAAAACATCTTCAATATGTTCGAATTCTATTCTGGTCACTTGTCCAAAATTTCAGTTTGCTAGACCAAGGAAGCCATTCCCTGATTTCCCACATAAATCATTTCCTCATAACATGATAAACTTTGATCCTTAATCAGCTAATTTCATTGTTAGAATTGGCATTTTAACAAATAGTAAGTTTCAAACATCAATTTCATTGCACTAAAATTCCCCCAATCCAAACACACAAAATCATTTCCCATTCAATAAGTAATTGATCAAATGCAATCAAAGTAACCTCATACCTTGAAGAGAGAGAGAAATGATAGTACCTTACGGGCGAGAAGGCGGTACGCCTTCTTGATATCAGTAGGAGAAGCACAAGGAGAAATCCCCAGAATTGCATAGTGATTCTGCTGCTTCTTCTTCTTGTGGTTGTTGATATTATCAATTGCTGAAACCAAGAATACATCTCTCCTCCGCCGCCACCGTAATGGGCTCCACAACAACAATCCACCATAGCCGCCGAATATGGTGCTCGAACTGGGTCCCACGGTCATCTGCCCAGAAAGCATTTCTTCTTCCTAATATTCTAAGGTGTAAGTATACTTTGTTGGGTAGTTTTTTTTTTCTGTGTTGTTCAATCAAAGTGATCTAAACATCGTTTTTGAACAAGGTTGTTGTAACTTATAAGTTATAAGAGATGGTCTAAAGAGAGCGTCTTTTGCAGGAATTTTGGCGAGGTTAAGAGAGAAGAGAGCAGCTGAAGAAGCAGCTTTGGCCTTTGCCCAGTTCATGTCTTTGTGTTCATATGTTCCAATAAGATACTTTTCTATTGAATCACGCACCTCGGTCTCATTACTCATATTAATTATGTAACTTTGATGCAGTATTTATTTACCTCATTTTAATCGTAATTTTTAACTACTATGTTAAAGCAATGTTTGGGAAATATTTTAGTTATCTTAAATAATAAGGTCTTTAACGTATTTTTATTAAAATGATTAGTAGTGTTTGTGGAGTAAATTTAAAATAAATTTTCGGATTGTTAAAATGGCTTAAATGATCGGTTAAAATTTATACCTTTTCATAATCGAGTGATTGAATTTTGAAAAATCTTTTTAAAATCTTGCTAACAACTAATTTTGTCAAAATAATTTATCAACTTAAGCAACTAATTTTGCTCAAATAGTGTATGTCAGTACCCCTATCGGTTCCAAGACCTTTATCGGTTTTATCTTTATCTTTATCGGTTTGAGTTAACTTATCAACTTAAATTTATTTTCAGTTAGTATTGTCAAATAGAACCATTAAATACCTGTTAAAATATAAAATGTTCTAAGATTTAACTCAATGTATATTATTAACATATCAATTTTTTCAAAAATTTTATTAATGGAAAGTTAGAGATATTAATGGTCGAAATAGTGTATTAGTTCTTTGCCATCCAAATTGCTCTAATTAAATGGGATGGAGGGAGTATTATAGTATGTCCTCCTTTCTTTATGATTGCAATGTTTACATTATAGACTTAGTTTTATTATATATTATATATCATGTATAAATAAATGTTATCATGTAATGTGCTTTGGAGTAGTTTTAATGTATATGATAGGAAAAAATTCAAGATTTTACTAATTAAATATTAAAAAAAACGGTTTTTTTACCATATACCCCGACAAATTGAAAAATTCACCATATACCTGATGTTTGGATATGCACCATATACCTTGCGAGTTTTGAAAACATTCATCATATACGCTTTGCTTCTTGGTTAACTCACCGTTAGTTATTTACGTATTTACGATTTTGCCACCATTAACCCCTAACCCTAATTCTAACCCTAATCCTAACCCTAATTCTAACCCTAACTCCCCTCCCCTCCCTCCACCTGACCCGGCCCACCACCCCTCCCTCCCACCCAGTGACCTCCTACCCTCCACCTGCCCTCCCTCCCTCCCCTCCACCATGACCCACTCCCTCCCTCCCTCCCTTGACCCCCCACCCCCTACTCACCACCGCCGCCCCCACCCCACCGCGTCCCCTTCCCCAGTCGTTGCTCCCCACCCCACCCACGTCCCCTTCCCCGTCTTGCTCTCCACCCTCACCCCTCCCTTCCCAGTCGTTGCTCCCCCCCACCCCCCTCCCTTCCCAGTTCCTCCCCCCCTCTTCCTCCCTTCCCCGTCAGTTGCTCCCCACCCCTCACCCCCTCCCTTCCCAGTCATTGCCCACCCCCACCCCCCCCTTCCCTTCCCCGTCGGCTGCTCCCCACCCTCCCCCTCCCTTCCCCGTCCCTTTGCTCCGGTTGATTTTCCCCCTCCCCTCCCCCTCCCCTTCCCCGTCGCTGCTCCCAGTTGATTTTCCCCACCCTCCCCCCTCCCGCTTCCCCGTCGAAGAAATCAAACATCTTCATCAACATTGTTCGCTAAATAAAAAACCTAAATCGAAAATTGATGGCGAAAAATTTGGGGACAAAATCCATGCATCTTTCTCTCCTCTTCCTTGACTTGAGTGAAATTCAGCAACGGGGAAGGGGAAGGGGAGGGGGAGGAGCGACTGAAGGGGGAGGGAGGCGCGACGAGGGGAAAGGGGGGTGGGTGAGGCGTGGCGAGGAAGGCGTGGAAGTGGGGTGGGCGCGTGGTGATGGAGTAGGGGGAGGGGAGGGTGGGGGTTAGTGGGGTTGAGGGGAGAGGAGGGTTAGTGGTTAGATTAGGGTTAGATTTGGATTAAGGTTAGGGTTAGATTAGGGTTAGGGTTAGATTAGAATTAGGGTTTAGGGTTAATAATGGCAAAATAGTAAATAAAGTTAACGGTGAGTTAACGGCGGTTACCAAAAAGGGCATTTGGTGAACGGTTTTGAAATGTCAAGGGTATATGATGAACGTTTTCGAAAACTTCGGGGGTATATGGTGCATATCCGGAACATTGAGGGTATATGGTGAATTTTCCAATTTGTCGGGGTATATGGTGAAAAAACCGTAAAATTATGGTCAAAGTTATGCTTTGACAAATCAATACAAATATATTAAAAGGCGTTTCTAAGGAAGCTTATGTGCCACATGACACTCTCCTCAAGCTTCTAATGCAAATGCTTTATGTGCATATGAACTCTTTAATCAAAAAATATAAATGTCGTGCAACTGCAAAGGATCGAACATGTGACCTTTGAAATGAAAGTGAGAGCTTAGCCATCAATACATTATAACTTTATTGTGTAATTTGTCCAAATAAAGTATGATAAAGTCTTACTACGGTACTACCAAGAGATTATTAATTACATATTTTCTTACCTTATTCCTTTTAAGCTATTATTTTCAAACTCAAACCTTTAAGGTGTATTTTTTTACTTATCGCGTCATGACGACAATTTTTCAATTTCTCCTTTGGACAAAAACGTACGAAAAGTAACAAACTAATTATGAAGTTTATGAATAATAATATATTTGTTTCTTGTAATTGACTTGAGGCATCGCTCGGGCCAAAATACTAGTGTGAACTTTAAAAGATTGCACTCATAAAAGATTTGGAGGAAGTACGTTGAAATCAAAAATATCGTTGTATAAATGTTGCTCATAAATAGTAGTGTTATGTTAATTTTCATAAACGGTCTCCTAATTTAAGTACTATATTTATGATCAAATATACTACCTTTTCTTTTGTTAATTATACCATTGAAAATTGGTATCAACAAAAAGTTTTCATATTAGATATAAAACGGACATTTCTTGCTCAAGAAGTGAGCAAGGGAAATAATGGTTGATAGTATTCTGTTTGTGTTTTTAACATCAACATTCTCAACATTAAGCTCCTTTAATGGAAAATTTTCCTACAATATTTTATATATATATATATATATATATATATATATAATATTTTTTTATCTTTAATTAAACTCACGAATTAGTATTTTTGGCACGGGCGATGCCCTTGGCGTTTTTTTTGAGGGGAAAAGGTGATGATTATATTACTCCATAGACAAAGAGTCCATCGGTACATAAGGGGAAACTTCCTCCCGGACAGTGGAGTTCCCAACGTTGCTCGACACCAAAAGGAATAATTCTAGCTAGGTGATGGGCGACATAGTTCCCTTTCCTAAGCACATGAGACCACCTAATCAAATTAAAATCTTTACTAAGCAAGAAAGCATCAGCTAAAATAACATCAATATGAGCAAAGTAAATAGCACCCTTGGAGAGGCGGTTCACCAAGACTTGACAGTCAGACTCCAAGATTACTTCTTGGAAGTTGTACGCGCGAGCAAGCCTAAGAGCAAGGCAAAGAACCTTCCCTTCGACCACTTCCACGGGCCACCAAGCTCTGACCCTCCTGGTTGCAGTCACAAGCACCTCCCCCTTGCAGTTTCGGGCGACCACTCCTAGTCCCACCCATCCATCATTCCCCACTGCAGCATCAACATTTAGTTTCGTAAATCCTGCTGGAGGAGGCACCCATACCTTCGAGCTTTTTGATATGGCGGCCTTGACCCACTATAGATGCGGGCACTATACAAACCATGGTCGGCGGTAGCCTTGGTTGCATATTCCACTACACTCTCATTCGATCTCACCACCCCTTCAAAAACACATTTGTTTTGCCTAAACCACAAGTGATAAGCCAAGAAGCTAAGCCTCACCAAGGACTTGTCATCGATTGTCTCCCACTCCTCCCACGCATCAAGCATGCCCGGCCCTATCACACAAAGGCAAACAATTTGTGAGGCCCGCACTCTCCCATGCTTCAGCTACGTTTGGGCGGTAGAATAATGTGTGTGAAATGCTTTCGGGGGCTCAGTTACACAACAAACATGAATCATCATCAGATATGTGGCGTCGTTTTAAAAGAGCTCGAACCGGGGAGAGTACCCGAGCATAAACGCCCGGAGGAAGTGTCGGACCTTCGGAGACACATCAAGGCCCCAAATTCGCGGCCATGCTCTATGAAACAAATCCAAATTCCCGACTTACCGACCATGTAGGCGGTTTTACAAAGTAAACTCCATCCTTTGTGAAACCCCAAGAGACCATGTCCGGGGAAGGCGCTCACTTAGAAGGTATGGCTAAAATGGCTCGAGCATCATCTTCATTGAAGGAGTCGCAACAATGTGCGCATCCCACTCCATTGTGCCAAAGTCTATTAAATCACAAACATTCTCAAGGCACAGTAACTCGCTCTCCAGAAGATGAACCCTCTTGTCACCATTTAGCACCCACGGTCACGCCATATGTTGATACGTGTGACATTGCCCACACGCCATAGAACACCCTCCTTGACTAATGCCTTAGCTCCCCAAATACTCTTCCAGGAGAAGCTACCAACGGACCCAAAAAGAGTCCAAAAAGGTTGACTTTGAATAGTACTTGGCCGAAAAAAAACTCGGCCTAGAAGGGACTCACCGGCATGAGTCAAACGCCGTGAATTCCTCCCTAGTAAAAGCTTCATTGAACACCCCTAAGTCTTTAAAGCGAGGCCCCTAAACACTTTGGTGAGCACATGTCCCCCAACTTTTCCAATGCATCGAATTGTGGCCCACTTTCGACCCCCACCAAAATTTAGCCATGGCCGAATGAATGGCACGGATAACGGTGTTGGAAATCAGTAACGCCCATCAAATAGGTTGGAATTACTTGAACCACAACTTTAAGAGAGTTTCTTTTCCGGCCGCGAGAGAAGTTTTTCTTTCCATCCTTGCAGCTTCTTCCAAATTCGCTCCCGAATATCGAGAAAATGACTTTTTCGAACGCCCAGACCGAGTGGGGATACCCCGAATATTTCGATGCTTCAACATGTTTCATCGCCATAAAATCCGTCAAATCTTTCTTCCTTAGGAGAGAACTAACACCTTTCTTGAAAGAGATTTCCGACTTGTCAATATTTATTTTACGTCACGATCTTTGCCTCATATTTGTTGAGAATATCAACTATAGCCATGCATTCTGTCGGTTAGCTCGAGCAAAGAGTAAAGTGTCATCCAGAAAAGAGATGAGAGATATCGGGACCACCTATACTAGCCTTCATCCCATGAATCATTTTGTCTTTAGATGCCTTGCTAAGAAGAGTTAAAGGGCATCTCGCAACAAGAATAAACAAATACGGGGGATATAGAGTCTCCCTGTCTAAGGCCCCCGGATGGTGTCACGGCTCCACATATATTACCATTAACCACAAAAAGAGTACGCACGGAAGACACACATCTCATAACAACATTCACCCAAGAATCACGAAATCCCAACTTCTCCAACAGATTACGGAGAAAACACCACTCAACTCTATCGTAGGCTTTGCTCATATCCGGTTTCATCAACACCAAGCCTTTCCTACCTACGTATCTATTTTTCATGGAGTCAAATAATTCAAGAGCGATCAAAAGCATTATGCGTAATATATCTTCCGAGACACAAATGCACTCTGGTTCTCATAAACAATATCGGGCAAAAATTGCTTTTAATACGTTCGCGAAGCACTTTTGAGGCAAGTTTATAGATAACATTACGGAGACTAATCGGGCGAAACTCGAAACAAGAGTTGGGGATTTGACTTTGGGAATGAGCACAATATTAGTCTTGTTAAAAACATTCGGGGTTGGGTGCCATGAATAATACCGAAATGACAGAGGTAACATCATCTCCAAGAATACTCCGGAACCTCACGGTAAAGATGACGTGCATTCAGTCGGGCCACGGGGCCTTGCAAGGCTTCATCACGGTTTAGCGCTTCCCACACCTCCTCTTTAGTGTAAGATTTCGTAAGCGCCGCATTCATTTCATCGGTTATCACAGGGCACACGGCCTCAAGGACGCCTCGACCTTCTCCCCCAGGGGAGCACGAGTCAAACAAGGCTTGGTAGTACTCTGAAATAATCCCTTCGACATCCTCTTCGTCATCTTGCCACACCCCTTTATTATCACACGGCCCGCTATGTAGTTGCGACGTTTGCGTTAGGAAGCTTTGTGGTGGAAATGTGCGTATTACGGTCGCCATCCTTTATCTCACTCACACGAGACCTCAAGAACCAAAACGCCTCCTGCTTATCCAACACCTCGTCCATCTCGTTGGAGAGCCGGCCTCTTGGGCCTTGTACGCCCCGGCCGACCCCCAACTACGGGCCTTTTATGGCCCCTCTCGATCTCCTTCACACGTTGGCCCGGAGTACTTAAGAGACCCAGCACTCCACGCTTTGAGCCCCTGCCACGGCTTTCAAGCGCTCGGTGAATACCTCCCAGCCGGACCCCGTCCACGACTCACGCACTTGGGCATCACAACTATCCTCAGCGACCAAGCGGTCTCAAAATGAAACTTGCTTCTTTTTCTTCTTACGTTTTTGGCTTACAACAACAAGACGAACCAAGATAGGAGTATGGTCCGATTTGTAACGCATCAAGTGCTCAAGCTTGCGGCTCTCGGAAATGAGTCACACCATGACGAAGATGCGACAAACAATCAAGTCTCTCCTTATTCTCTTAGTGGCTTAGAGCTCTCTCCCATGTATACCAAGTTCTGGAATAGCCAAGATCCCTAAGCTCCATGTCATCTAAAGTTTCTCGAAACTTATGCATATTACTTCGTTCATTTGGGACCCTCCTTCAATTTCTCCCATTGTCAAAACCTCATTGAAATCCCCACCAAACAAAATCGGCCCATCATATGAGTGAAAGGATTGCATAAGTTCCCATGTTTTATACTTTTGAGGTGTATCGCCCTAACCATAAATACCCACAAAGCGCCGCTATATCCTTCCATCAATGAGCTTCACATCCCCCACAAATATTATGATTCGATAAAGAGACCGGAGTAAAATCCACTTCCCTCGACTTTCCAATAAATGCACACCTCCCGAAGTTCCAACACTTTCCACCCCAATTGCCCAATCAAAACCCAACTGCTTTTCACCCTTTCCGCATCACCACCACTATTCATCGTTTCGAAATAAAAACCAAAACTCGGGCTAGCACTATTGCTCCACCTACGAAGCATCCCGGAACCGGCGGGGTTGCCCAAGCCCCGACAATTCCAACATAAAATATTCATAATGCTAGGGCGGGGTTGGGTCTCGCCTGACCTCCGCCTCGACAGGTTACCTCACCAGCGACGGGAATCATACAATCCACTCCTTTTGCCTTCTTCACGCCCTCTTCATTGTAACCCCTTTCTTCTTCTAACACCATAGGGTCGGGAATTTTCTTTTCTCACCACCCCATTATTAGCAACCCCCGACACCCATAACATTTACACGGTTTGAAGCACCCCGAGTCCTTGCATTGTTTTTAATTTTGACTTTTTGGTGGGAGGAGTAGAGTAGCACTCCCTAACAAAAGTAAAAGGTAGCACATGGCATTACTCGAAGGAGTACAAGGGGGATGGAGTGGTCCACCTTCAGCATCAGCTTCCTCGATGACATTCTGGGGCCCTCCACTATCTCTGGACCACCAAAGATTTTCCTCTGAGATAGGTGCCTTTACCCCTCGGTTCCCCATCATTATGTGGCTCCTCACT